>OMNM01064906.1:0-27639 GCA_900302745.1 Parablennius parvicornis | reverse complement strand
TTAACCCAATGTTCAGCCAGATGACGGGCTTCAAATGTGTTTATACACATATTAAAATCATTATGCTTCTCTTCCCTTACCTGATTTCAAGAGATCATCACACATTATGGGGTTCTAGCATATTATTTATAGTAAATCCATATATCAACTAGAAGACTGATCTTTTTTAAGGACATCCTCATGCTAGAAATATTTATGTAATTCAAACGTTAAATATTATCCTCAGAGAAACAAATGCAGCAACGAACATATTTGCACATTTTGATTTGACTTCACTTTTAAATGCGAAGGCTGTTATTTCCATTTACCAGCAGGGGGTGATAACTTTCCATATTAACCACAGATCTATCATCTAATGTTAGCGCAGATCTGCAAGTGTTTGTGCATGCCGTGTCTTCCCCGGGGTCTTTGTTTATAGGTAGGAATTGAGGATTTGGTCTAACTTCTCCGTGCGCACACACACAAACACACACACACACGGTGCCATCGTTGAAAGACTCCATCTCTTGACTAAATGAGCTCTTTAAGACAGGAGGATTATTTCCAGATCCCTGGTTGTGTAAGAGCCGCTGCTGTCAGCCCATAAAGCAGGTCCAGGGACCACACAGCCGGGGAGAGCAGACCACAGAAATACAGCGGACAGAGAGAACACAGAGGAGAACTTCCTGGTGCCATTCAGGGTCTATACACTGAAAGAAATCAACTCAACAACAACAAAACAACCCCAGTTTCTTAAACAATCGTACGGATGTTCAATGCTGGTCGGATGAGAGTTCTTTTTACTGCGGCCCAAAAAACTATCTTAATGCAAACATCAAAGCTTTGGGTTACAAACGCAACACGATCCAGTGCTGTTACGTGCTGTAACCATGTTCGTATATTGGCCTTTCCTCAATGCCTGATCAGTGAGGAACTCCTTAATATCTGGATGAGTTGCTTTTATGAATCCTGATACATTAACCAAGTAAGGAGAAGGGACCGTGTGCACGGTGTGTGTTCCTGTAGAATCAAGCACTGTCACTTCAACTTATTTCTTTCGATTTTGATTGTGTGAAACAGATGAACTACAGAGAATTAAACCCTCTCACAGAGCAGACCTCTTCCTGACTCCTCCTGAAGGAAGAGGCCCAGCAGAAGACTGAGAAACTGGACACCTCTGTTTGAGGGTAACAGGCCTTCAGAAAATAAAATCTGGTCAGACCGATAGCCCCATTTCCACAGCGACGTCCAATCAGAGTGACGACTGCATCTCAGGCCATTATACTGTTATGACTAGGGATGTGAAGTTCTGTTCTAGAGTGTCATGGCCATGATTTACGATGTCCTGTGTGTTAGGGAGATTGTATGAATATCTGGGACTGCTTGTATACTCACAGTAAATCTTACACTTTGTAATAACACAAGACCACTTCGAGTCATAAGATTCTATAACCAAGAACAAATATATTACATGGAAAAGGACTGCTGATGTATCTTACAGTTCAGGGCAAATATTAGAATGAGATGAAAATTGTGAGAAGGTTTTAGAGAACCAGAGGAAAGACTCTCAAGCCTGTGACATCCAGTCCAGCTAACCCAGAGTGATTAATACAAATTACAGCTTGAGGTGTGTGCGGTTTTAAAATGGGTTCACTTATGACATTATGTGGACATTAAATGAATCTGTGTAAGATTAAGCAATGAAATGCATCCACAGATCAGCAAAATATCCTGCACTGCCATCTAGTGTGAAAGAGTGATAACAACCAAATTACACAAAAAGAAGCAATTTAGCAAATGTTTGTTTGAGATCAGCAGCAAACAGAAGTTTAACAAATAAGTAGTGCTGTCAAAAATAACGCGTTAATTAAATTAAAATGTTTAACTCGTTAAAAAAAATTAAGTAATTAACGCCAATTTTTTACTTCCGGTTTTTTTTCCCCCAGGTTTTTTTTTTTTTTTTTTTTTTTTTTAACTTCCTTAACAAGCAGACACATGTGCAACTTATGACCGCAACACCGTGACAAACGAGCAGCACGTTAACAAGTGGAATAATATTAAGACAAAAGGTGTCACTTGAAACTACTAAAGCTGGAGGAAATACTTGTAGGTAAGATATTAATTTCTCCTCTTTCTCTATTTCCCTGGCTCTCCTGTGTCCTGGATGTGTGTGCTTCTGCGAGTTTGTACTCGCGCGCTCGTGTGTGTATGTGTGCGCGCAGGCATCCGCGAGTGCGTGTGCTTGTATTTGTTTGTGCGCGAGCTTGTGTGTGTGCGTGTATATTACAGTATATTATATATTATCACAAAACCCAGACACATGTTAGATGCTTATGAATTAATGAATTAATGTTTATTTTATTTTGCTAATCTTGTAGAGAAACTTCATTCACACAAAACTAAAAGGACATTATAATACTAGTCTTTGAAATTAAATATAGTCTCTGCGTGTTGAGTCAACATTAATTCTGTGGTTTTCCCTGAATAAATATAATTAAAAGCTTCAGTCTTCAGAAGAAAAAAAATGCAATTAATTGCAAATGATTACAATTAAATTACAGAAAGTGTGCAATTAATTACAAACATTTTTTAATTGATTTACAGCACTACTCATATTACTTCAACTTTCTACTATTTTCGTATTTTTGACAGTTGTGACATCAAAGCCAAGCTGTACTTTCACAAGGTGCACACTGTTTTCTAAAGATACGATTCCTATCATATGGTATGATATATATTATTATATATGAAATAAATGTATAATCAGTTGGAGTACTTACCTACAGACTAGTCATTTAAAATGTTTGCATGAAAAATCATTTATCCAAATTTCAAAACAATTACTAGTCACTGGTTTTTCTGTCTTTTTCGTTTGGTTGAATAAAGCTGAATGAATCTTTTCCCATGTCATGTACAGGCTGTAACTTCATACTTAAGTAAGCACCCAACTCATATATTAATTTATTTACATAGTTATTAGTGAAATAAAAGTGATATTGTGGAATCTACTGCAGGGAGCACAGGAAACCATTGGTGCATAAAGATAAAGGAAATAATGTGGACAGAACATATTCCTTGTCCTATTTGGAATTAACTTTTTTTTCTGATTATGACAGAAAGAAGCATAAATGAGTGAAATTTAGAACTAACAAAATACCATCTTGCCATCATGTGCATCATCAACAAGAAAGGAATATCAGTCTCTGTAGAAATTGTCGAAGTATACATGCATTTCAAAGTATATGTATTTTGTTTTTTGTTTTGTTTTTTGTTTGTTTTTTTGGCATACAGTTGTTTTTTTTTCTACTACAGTGGATATTAGGCAAAATACATCCTGGATAGATCATCAGCACAGGGGCTACAAGCATGTTGCTGGATTGTGAGAAGAGGTCAGATGATCCCTAGAAAATCCATGCAGGCCGAGAGAGGGAAAGATAGAAAAACAAATTCTGTGCATAAAAACTTCTGACAGGATTTTAACTGCAAAACTGTGTTGCCTCTTGTTCATAATATTTAATTAAATACATTATAATAAATTTTGAATGAATCTTATGGTCTGAAGTCCAAGTACAAAGTATATATTAATGCTATTTCAATATCCTCAAAACTTATCTTCCGTAATCTCATCAATGACTTACTCTTTTCGCAGAAAGTGCCGGCATATCCGGGAGAGCAGGTGCAGGCTCCACTCATGTGGTCGCAATGAGCTTCGTTCTGACATTGGCACTTGTGGGTACAGCCCTGACCATAACTGCCATTCATACACTCTATGACAAAAAAAAACATATCAGCATATTCAAACCTTCAATATCGAATCCCTTATACTTGACTTTACAGGCACAGGCAACATAAAATGCATGTAGTCAACTAAAAGAAGTCTTGTTTCAGTAAATAATATCTCTTTTTAATAGTTCATCATGATTTCTTAACAATGTTTATTTAGAAAAAAAAATCATCTAATGTATATAGTAACACAAGTCACTAAATAACTCGAATGCTACACTCCCAGCTACCAGAGGGTGGCAGCATATACTAATACATCTATGTTGAAGCTGCATGTGGCATAAACTTACTCTTTTCACAGTGATCTCCAGTGTATCCAGCCTCACACACACATTGACCACTAACCGGGTCACAGCCCAGAGCGCTGTCCTGGCACTGGCACTGAGCGATGCAATCCCGGCCCCAGAAACCAGGATCACACGCTGTAAAGGTGGACATACATTATTGCTTTCAATTTTCTGATGTGATTTATTTGGAGTTTTTCCGTCTTTTGGTTGTCATATTTGCCCAATAACTGTTGCTTACTTACATGTTGCACAGTCATGGCCTCTTCTGCCAGGAGGGCAGATGCAGAGTCCAGTTTGTGGATTGCAACTGGCATCCGAGGGGCAAGAACAAAGAGTTGGACAGCCTGGTCCATGGTACCCTGCAGGGCACTCTATGCACAACAACAGGTCATTCATCAGAAACCAGTATTAGTCTCTGATTTTCTTCAATCTACTTTACATAAAAGAGCTATTTAAAAAAAAAAAGAAAAACTCAAGTCATCAACCCTTTGTTATTTTTACATAGAATATCTTTTTCGCATCAAATCTTTGTCTTATTATGATTTATATTTCATTCAAACAGATCCCAAGTTAGGCTTTTTCCAGTGTTTTCTTTCTCGAACCTCTCAACTTTTACACAAACTCACCATCCTGACAGAAGTTTCCCATGAAGCCTGGCTTGCAGTCGCACACACCGCTCTGCTTGTTGCAGGAGCCACTGCTTCCACAGTCAGGGCACAAAGACTGGCACTTTAACCCCCACAATCCATCAGGGCAGTCTGGGAAGCAGCAAGCACCCTACAGATTAGCCAAGCAGTAAGCCACTTATGCCGGTTATTTCTCTGTCAAGCCCTAAAGCCACTTAAGCGTGAATAATTTGGAGGAGAAATGTATTAAACAAGCCACTGAAAGTGGTAAAACCTTTAACTGGGCAAACCAGCTACAAAGCGACTGTCAAGTTTATAATTGGTTTGGCACAGAGGCACAAATAACACCACCACTGTTTAGTGAGCACTACAAACTACAAGCTTGTAGGATCAGAGCTCTTGTGTGACATTATCTACTTCATTCAGGATGAAACCTATACAATGAATAATAACAAACAGAACTTTTCTCAAGCTGTTTAAAAGCTATTAAATTAGAATATCTGGTATGTCTTTATATATAGCATGCAAATGTTATACTTAATGCTATCCACAAAAATCTTATTCTATCAATACTATTGTACTCTATGACATGTTGAATAGGTTCAGATTTAATAAACTAATATTTTTTATCTTGCAGTTATGTCTCTGTACTGTGAGTTCCTCAAAAGAAGCTCTCAGGGAGGCTCAATGTCACACTTTCAAACCCACCGCTGTAGCCCATAACTGCACAAAAAATTGGGGTTTGTTTTTATCTGCAGTTGTTTATAAAAAATAGTTGCCATCATGACATATTTATATGATTTAAACTGTTTCTAAGAAATGTGCTTTGAACAGAGATATTTTCTACAGGCAGCAAATGCCTGCTCTTGACAATGAAATCTCAAGTAAGTGATCCTTTGAATAGTTTTTGGGAACAACACTTGGTTGATAACTTAAAGAATAAAGCAGAAAGAATAAAAACAATACCTTCCTGGCATGAATGTCCTGTTTTCCCAGCGGAACAGATGCACTGTCCAGTTACAGGATCGCAGGAAGCTCCGCTGCAGTCACAGGTCTGCTCGCAGTTTGATCCAAAGCTTCCAGCTTGGCAGTCTAGTAATACAAAACAAAAAAAAATTACTCAAAGTAGATGCACAACAGTCACGTCCTTGGCATTACACAACACTGGAAAAAACAGGTTTAAAAAAAATTATTTTCACAGATGAAAATGTCAATTCATTATTTGTTTATTGATTCAGTCTCTACAAATATCTTCTGCAGCTGTGACTTAAGTGTAAACGCCCCTGTCATGACCTGACATGCAATTTAAAACTCACAACACATAAAATTCAATGACTGTTGTTTTTTAGTGCCCTCTGAGAAGCAAAAACCTGGCCTGTGCATTTGTGTTGACATACTGTAAATCTGCTCTATTATGCTAAACCACTCCACAGAGACAAAAAGTGGTCATATTTTGATCAAAGTATCGCTTAAGAGCACAGCTCAGAGGACTGAACTCTCAATCAACCAGCAGAGCAAACAGACAGAGGACATCCTGCTGTGGAGGAACACTCACATTCTTATTTGTCAACTTAATAATAGTAAGAACACTTGCACAGACTAAGGACTTTCATGAGGAAACCTTGTTTATTCCACCCACTCAATCCATCAAACTTAACACCCAATGAAAACCAAAGTACAGAGTAAGATTTATAGTTTTTACGGAAAACAGACAAAAGACTTCTGACAAAGGCAAGAAACTAATTCATGCCGATTTGAATTGATTAGTGACGTAATTCTGACACGGTGTATTAGAAAGGGTTTCGCCTTTCCACAAGTCTGAAGTATGCAAACAACAGTCACACATGCTGATACCTGTCAATGAGCCAGTGCACACACTTCACACATTTGCACCCACACGTACAGTATTCTGTATCCACAATGATCTCTCACTGTAAACCTCTGACCACGAGTGCACTGTGGGCTCGAGCTGTGTGGAGAACCACATACATTCAGTGATTCTACAGACTCACGCCCAGTTTTAGACTTGCCAAGGGCTTTGAGGATCTCATTTCTGATCATAAAGCCACCATAGTCTCACGCTAGTATACATCGCTTGATGTCAGACTCCAAAAGGAATTTAATTTTACAAGTTTTCATTGTGTGGCCACATGGTGGCGTCCTGGTAAGCGCTTTCACCATATACAGTGAGAAGGTAGAAGATAGATTTGCATCCAGGTCTAGGCATTTCAGTGGAGAGTTTGCACATTCTCCCCATGCGTGTGTGGGGTTTCCTTGAGTATTTTAATTTCCTCTCATATGTCAACAATTTGTATGTGAGGCTAATTGGTGAATTCAAATTGTAGATGTGAAAGTGAATGATTGTCGGTCAGATGGATGGATGGATGGATGGTTGATTTGTTGTGCTATTTGAATCATTAAACAATTTTCAAAAAATGATCTATGGAATTCTACTCAAATTTAATGGATCCCCAACTTCTTGTCCACCAAATGTTTTTTCATCCACAATTTCCAAAAGAAAAAGCTGGCTTTGTGCAAGAAGATGTAGCAGCAGAAGACATAAAAGTAGTTTTTACTAACAGTTAAAAACTAATATGTATACCATATTTTGTGAAAATGAAGAAAATATGAGCTTAAATACTGTCACGTCAGAAGTCAGAAGATTAGACATCAAAAATCAATTACATAAAAGACAAAGATTTGCATCAGTTGTGGGGAATAAATGTTTTTGTACAACTCATACACTAATGTGGCTATAAAATGAGAGTGTCAGCAGTGGCCCCCGGCTCAGTACAGTGTGCTTATATTCTTCGAAATAAGGGTCTAATCTTCATAACTGTTACAAGTAGGATTGTTAACAGTAGCTCATTTTGGGATCTGTCATCATTACATCTTCATTCTATCCATCTCTAACAAAATTTCATTAGAAAGATACAACAGGTTTTTAAACTCCAGTTTTCTATTGAATATTTGAAAAAAAATGTTAAACTGGAAATATCTTCCTCATCTGATTGCTTCACAAATTACACTCTGGACACACAGGGGATTTGAGTGAAAGTCATAAGCTAAAACAAATGGACTTGATGTTGTGCATTTGACATATTAATTGATAACATGTAAGAAAAAGAAAAATCCTTTAAGTCACATTGATTTTGTCTCACCCAGCTGACAGTTGTCGCCACGCCGGCCTGCTGGACAACTATGTCTGCATTCTCCAGTCCTGAGGTCACATGACCCTCCACCTGGACAGTCACAGGGCTGCTCACAGTCGACACCAAAGAAGCCCGGATCACATTCTGCGTGGAGACAAACAGATGAGTACAGAAAACAAGCAATGATTAACATAGTTCCTCATGTATAAACAAACAATAGGCAGTTTGTTAGTTCACAACCTAAAACAACTACACAATAATGCAAAACCTCCATTTCAAAGAAACTGATCGTACTAATACACAATGAACTTGTATCTTGAATGCATTTGAACCTTTGGATAAAATATTCTTTCTTAATCTAGCTCAGACGTGCATGTCGGTTTTGTGCATATACCTTTCTCACACTGTGGCCCGTGGTATGCAGCCTTACAGAAACAGATCCCCGTTTTGGGGTCACAGCCAGTGGAATGTTCTTGAACACAGCCACATTCCTTGGAACAGCCCGCGCCGTGTGTCCACCTGGGACAAACTGAGGAGTGGAAAAGATCCATATGAAAACAGACAAAAGCCCTGAGCTCGGGAGATGTAAGACAGAAAAAGTTCTTGTTTGTATGGTGGTGTAAAAAAAAACATACACGAGTGAAAGTTCCTTATTACAGTTATATACAGTAGGAGGACGGGATCCCCTCAAGAACTTTCCTTTGTAACAGTTTGGGTGGTCTTAGTGAATGATGACTAATCCTTAAGAAGGAGAATTGCTCTTCTATCGAATTACACGTTATGTAATCTGTGACCCAAACAATCACATCCAGCAAAAATGTTTTCATATATCGGACTCTAGCAGTTAAAGTAATCTGATCACTGCCTTTATTTTTACTTAATTCATGGATTTTCATGCAAAACACAAACTACTCATGGATTCATCCATTCTGTCCAACAAAACTCCAAAGAATAATGGGAATGTTGTCTTTGCTCCAGTCATCTGAGGTACTTTCTGTGAGTTTTATGACTTATACATAGGCATTTAATCAATAAATGCTGTGTGTTATGTATGACTTTCAAAACATCAACATTTCCACATTCCCACTTGAGTTTTTTAGAACAATCACACTGGATAAATCTTGCCAAGACTGTCCCCACTCAATAACAAAAAACTGAGCTGCACTCCACCCTGTCCCTCTCAGCATTGGCTTCATGTTAGGTGCAGCTGCAGGCTCTAGTTACACCCTCTCCACCCTCTCTATAGTCCGCTGCAGGATGAAGCAGACAGCTGTGAGATTTTGATAATATTCATTGTGCACAGTTTTCATCATCCAGTCTGGTCTTAGACAAGAAAGAGGAGCTTCCGCGTCGAGAAACTGAGAGAAAAACCTGATCACCATGTCGATCCGGAGGTTTTGGAGCACCCCGAAAACAGTGGGGGACGTCAACATAGTGACAGAGGAGCTGAAGAATCTTTATTACAAGAGACTGCTGCCAATAGAGAAACACTATTCCTTTCATCACTTTCACTCACCCAGCTATGAGGATGCAGACTTTGACAACAAACCAATGGTGCTGGTGATGGGTCAGTATTCGACAGGAAAGACGACTTTCATCAGGTAAGACATGAGAAGACTTAACACAGATGGAAAGCCCTGGTGTGTGCATGTATCAGACAATGGAAGGTGACAGCAAGTTTTTTTGCAACATCTATATCTTCAGGTATCTTATCGAGCAAGATTTCCTTGGTAGCAGAGTTGGGCCGGAGCCAACCACTGACTGTTTCACAGCCGTCATGCATGGAGAAAGTGAAGGAATCATCCCTGGAAATGCTCTTACAGTGGACCCAAAAAAGCCATTTCGCAACCTCGATCCTTTCGGAAATTCATTTCTGAACAGGTAATAAAAATCAACTGGTAAAAATTAAGAAATGTGGAGAGTTTATTAAATGTCACAGAAGAAAATGGAAAGTTAATGTTTGTTGTGTTTTTTTTTAGTCACAAATATTTGTAAAGTTCATTCCTGTGCATCTATTGTTTAATAATAATTTAAGTAATGCAATGCTTTGTCAACACTCAAGACAAGCCAGTTCTGCACATCTGAATTCACTTTGGTTCCTTCCTTTGCAGGTTTCAATGTGTTCAGATGCCAAATCAAGTCCTTGAAAGTATCAGCATCATAGACACACCGGGCATCTTGACTGCTGCTAAAAGAAAACTGAGCCGAGGTGAGACTGACTGTCTTTTTAATTCTTGGTTTGATAATAAAAAGAATCTATTCTTTTTTTTTTATTTCATTTGCCAACTTACAAGCTATTTAGATTTAATCCTATTGTAGAAGAATATATATGATGACTGTAAGTCAACCAGAAGCACAGCAGATGAAAGTAATATGATGGAGATTTTGGGAGGAGTCATCGGTAACTGGGCTCTGTTTTATGGTCACATTTTTCTATGGGTGTAACTGTAATGGCTTGCAACCAGTGACTGCGATGTGATGTATGTTTTTCAATGTCTTGAGGCAATGGGGTTTGCCCCGTTACATACAGCGTTAATGAAAACCCTGTGCTTTTGTTCGCCGTCCCCAGGCTATGACTTCCCAGCAGTGCTGCGCTGGTTTGCTGAGCGTGTGGATCGAATCATCCTGCTGTTTGATGCACATAAGCTGGAGTTCTCGGATGAGCTCACCCGGGCCTTTGGGGCTCTGTTTGGCTATGAGGACAAGCTGCGCGTGGTTCTCAACAAAGCTGACAGGGTAGATTCTCAGCAGCTCATGAGAGTGTACGGCGCCCTCATGTGGTCCCTGGGAAAAGTGTTTCGTACCCCTGAAATTCTGCGGGTCTATATTGGGTCCTTCTGGTCAGAGCCGCGACAGAAGTGTGACCACTACCAACTGATAGAGTTGGAGGAGGAGGACCTTCTGGCTGACATTCGAAACCTGCCACGCAACGCTGCTGTACGCAAGCTGAATGACCTTGTGAAGAGGGCACGCTTAGTGAGGGTAACACAAAATCCAATCCTCATTTTAAGTAAACACTCATAAACTAAGCTGTTGATGTGATTTTAAATCTAAGATGTTTTTTTTTTTTTTTTTATTACCTGTTCCAGGCTCATGCACACATCATCAGCTATCTAAAGCAGGAGATGCCGACTATTTTTTGTAAAGAGAGCAAGAAGCACAATCTGATCTACCAGCTTCCTGTCATATTCGCCAAGATCCAGCAGCAGCAGCGAGTCCCAGCAGGTGATTTCCCTGACTGCACCAAGATGCAGGTAATCACACAGTTTGTTGTTAGACTGCAACCTTTTGTGGAAAGCATTCATTGAAATGTGTTGTCCAAGGCTCACATGGGATTGTTTACATTTGTAGGAGAAGCTTTTGGGTCAAGATTTCTCAAAGTTCAAGACACTAAAACCGAGTCACATGGCTTCCTTGGATAAACTCCTCACAACTGACATAGCCAACCTGGTTCCCTTGCTCCAACAACAGGAAATGAAGAAGAGGTCACTCCCCTCTGTGTTGGATGCTGAATTTTTGGGAACATTCAGGCCTGAGCATTACAAAAGGGATCCATTCAAGGAACTCCCCAAAGACAACGAGAGCAATGAATCCGAGTTCGATGAGTGGGTGGTGGAAAAATACAAACCAAAATACGATGAGATTTTCTATAACCTCAGTCCCAACGATGGCAAACTGAGTGGCACCAAAGTCAGAGAGTGGATGACGACGACGCTCTTGCCCAACTCTGTACTCGCTCACATCTGGAGGCTGTCTGATGTCGATGGAGACGGCATGCTGGACAATGAGGAGTTTGCTTTGGCAGTCCACCTCATTGAGGGAAAACTGGAGGGTTACTACCTGCCCAGAGAGCTGCCCTGTCACCTGGTGCCACCTTCCAAACGACGAAGTTCAACTAGCGATGTATCAGTGTGAGCTTGACGTGAAGGAATCACAGAACAAAGGCTATATAAACCCCTGCATGTAAATTATGTACAGTCTTTTTAATCTAACTCTGATTGTAAAACATTTGACCCTATATTTTAAAAAAGATATTTGTAAAAGAGAAAAAAAAAACATTAAAATCACTGATACATATTTCTTATTTAGTTGACAAAGCACAGTTATGTAATATGTTTGATTAATAGTCATATTAAAGTTGTAAATATGATGAGGTGTTTATGTTTAATGCCGTGTCAGCATTAAAGATGTTACCAAATCTTTATCTATGCTGGAACTCACCTAAGTGACAAAAACGACCATATAATCCCGGAGAGCACAGACAGGCTCCATACAGACGATGGCAGGGTCCATTATTGGGACAACTGCACTTTCTTCTGCAATTCCATCCGAAGTAACCCCTGGGACAACCTGTAAGACAGCGTTAAAGGGTTGTCATCTCTACATTTAAAATTAACTACATTGTTTACTGTATATACTTCAACATTTTTGGTCAAGCCACTGCCTGGTATGTTATAGAGGTATCAGTATTCCAACAGAGATTTTTTTTTAAAATTATATATCCATACATTGAGGTGTATAGAAGAATTGGATCACATTAATTCAGTCAGTGTAAGATCTATCCATCTTTTATATCACTTTATCTAACTTAGGGCTGCAGAGGTCTAAAGTCAAGCCTAACTAAAAATAATTAAATCCAGGGCTCTTCCTAACATGTGATTGAGAATCACCAATTAACCTGAAATGCATGTTTTTGGACTGGAAGGCAACAAGAGTTTACAAAAGTCCAGACTCGACCCAGGGGTCTTCTCACTGTGCGGTGAGAATGCTTCATCACCATGCATGCCTATTATGGAAATATGCAGGGAGATCCTGTTGCTAAAGGCTCCAGCGCCCTGCGACTCTCCAGAGGAAGGAAAAGTTTGGAAAACACTGGTTTACGAGATCCAACTTTATTGCAAGATAATGACCTAACGAAAATAAATCAAACCAACATCTGGCTTGGCCTCATGATAAATCGTCACAAGCAACATAGATCTTTGTGGTCTTAATCACATGTGTGAATGCATTGTGTGTGTGTGTGTGTGTGTGTGTGTGTGTGTGTGTGTGCGTTTGTACAAACCATCCTCGCAGGATAAGCCTTTCACCCCAAGAGGGCACAAACACTTTCCAGTCACCGGGTCACAGGAGCCTCCATTCTGACAGCGGCAGAGACCGTTACAGTCCTGTCCATGTCTGCCCTGTGGACAAGCTGAGAGAGGGGAAGAGGAGAGAGAGGTGGGAAACTGGTATCCACATTTTATCATGTGCAACATAATCTAATAGATCAAACTGTTGCCGTTTATGACAAAAAAAAAAGCAAATCTGTCCAAAGCTGAGGTATTGCTCTAAAGTGTTAAGAAGTCCTTAAACACTTTCAGCTTCCGCCCTCCCATTCCCCGTGGTGTCTTCGCCTGACTTTTCCTAATCTCACTGGCCTTGTTAGCAATGCTGACATGAACCAGCTGGCTGTTTAAGATCGGCTTAAGCGTTACAATTCATCAACTTAATGTCTGCTTAAGTTCCATGTCACACTTCCTTTTTGCACAGCAGGTTTATGTGACTCCGCAGGAAGATAAACCACTTCAAAAAATCTGAAGCAATGGTCCCATTATAGTATCTCATAAATGTCACGATGCTCATTGAAACTACGTTGTGAATAATATTAAAGATTATAAAGGATATGGACGACGGAGAATATGTTACTGAGGTTTCACAAACGTGCAAAACAAAGATCAAGTCATGATACACTACAACTGGGAAGGATCATCAGGGTATTTTGTCAGATATGAAATGTTAAACTAATAATACATTTAACCCTCTGAAGTGTTAATATTTTGCATTTTTAGTGTGACTGAACATTTGTTTTAAGGAAGCTTTCAAGCGTAACTTAAAAAAAGAATCAAAAATATATATAATAAATATATGAATAAGCACATTAGGAAAACTCGTGGGTAATAGTATGTGACATGAAAGATTTGATTAAAATGTGCTGAAAGTGAAGTATAAAGAAAACAGTGCATTAATAAAGATCTCCCCATCCGCAGCTGTCTAAACCAACTGCAGCACAACTAAGAAAGTGGGGTAAGGTGGCCTGACCCAACTATTACCTTAATCAAACACAAGTGGCAAACATGAACTTTACAAAAGTTGATGTTTTCCTCCCACTGCACAGTCCTCAAATAATGTTTAGCCAGAATGATGCATTTTGTACTTTCAATAATTTTTTTTTTATTTAGCATACCACTGATTTCATTATTATCTGGATAGTTATTTTTGCAACTGGGGTCTGATTAGAAAATACAATTTAAATTGTCTGTATGCCTTATACACGTTGATGAATTGACATTAAATAAATAACTCTGCATTGAAATATATCAAGTATCAACCAAGATTGAGAAAGATTTATCATTTCTAAAGTCCCGTTTTTGACCAGTCTCTTAGTCTTGTAGACCACCATGTTGATGTGCCAAACAGTTTCCCATTTTATCTACTGCACCTGAAAACGCTGTCCAGACCCACCGCCTTGAGGATACACATCTAAACACTGCTACCTCTGGAGCATGTTTTGTGAAAGTGACAGATTGCTTCCAATAGACTGCTCCCACGTGGCTGTCCTACCGTGATTACCACCCTGACTCGGCTTCAGACCAAAGACAGCCATTAATCACCGAGCTGGATGAGAACAATGGGGTCTTGCTTTCGAACCCGGTGGTGGACATCCTTGGCCTCGGGCGCTGCTCTTGCTGTGAGCTCCTGGCGGCACTCCAGTAGCAGACAGATTGATTCCCCTGGCCCTCTTGTGTTCTGGAGCTCATAAACAAGTCAGCCTCCCACTCAGAAGAGCAGACGGCTTTTGATACATGGCTCTCAATCGATGCACCCAGGGAGCTGTGTCGTCCCTCGGCTAAACTACACCATATTGCTGTGAGTAATTCAAGTAAACTAAAAAGAGGATGTCTTAAGGGAAAATACTCATGTGTTCTTTGTTTTAGTCTCCCATTCCACTTTTTTTTTTAAAGAGTAAATCTTTTATATGCTTGTTTATTGCACGATTATTATTGAAGCTCACACAATAGCATCGATAGTGTTGCCACTATTACCATATGTACCCTTTTTATATAAACATATGAATCCCCAGCCAACAGTCATAACCAATAATAATCAATTTAGCTTTATGCATGCCAACCCCAACCAAGAAACTAACATAATGCAATGACCTATTTGCCTTTGAATTTGAAAATCCAAGCTGTTTTTGCAGTTGCAGAACAAACAAGAAAAGACATGCCACTTTAAAACTGAGGGCAGCTCTGAACGCTTCAAATATTGTTTTCAACATGATTGAGCTCAGTGTGACGCAACAGCACAAACACTGTTCAGCAAGTTTTCAACCTTTTGAGTTACTATATACACAATTCAATTAAACTGTTGCCCATGTTTATGAAGTTACATTGTTCTTGTGGATGGAAAGCCACATGTGTTTTATATTGATACTCAGAGAGTTAGGAGGGCCAACTTTACTGGAGGCCTCTATACTGCTTTCTGATTTGTGATGTTGCGATAAACTGGATGCATCAATGTTTGTCTAATTAATTACTGTTAATGTTCCAAGCCAGGGATTCCGAACATAGAAGGCAAACTATGTTGAATTCATAGTATGAGACATGCAAAAACTGATGTTTTAAAAAAAAAATCTCCTTTTTTACAAAGAGTGCATATTGTTAAATCTCGTGACTGAACTGGAATTCTCATGCAGATAAATACCCACCGACCATATAACAAGGGCAGAGCGCATGCATATAATGAATTTGACTACTAAGGGTTATATCTAGGTCCAACCTGATTTGAGTCAGCATAAAATGATATAATCAAGCAGCTTTTCTTCAGTTTTGATTAATCTTAAAATCAATTGTAAATTATGTTACATTGTAAGAGTTTTGAGTCTAAATCCGAACCAGTGTTTTCAAACCTCCATCGCCAGAAGCCCACTACTCTAAAAATGTATGTGGTTCCTGTATGTATGTGTAAATCCTGGTACCTCCAGTGATAAGGGAAAGATTCCATGTTGGGAACCACTGGAATTCATTTTTTATCCATAAATCAATGGCTTCAATATGAGGTGGCTAAGAAGTGATGTGTTGGTGTGAGGTCAAGATTTAACACAAATTTCAAATACTGTAATGCCAAAAAAGGTTTAGGTAACAAAGCCAACATGATTGTAGATTTCAGAGTCAGTTTCCTTACTTTCATTGCAGACGGTCCCAGTCCAGCCAGGTGAACAGTCACATCTGTCTTTGCTTTCACCACATGTTCCTTGTACACAGTCTTTACAGCTCACACTGCAGTCCTCCCCAAACGAGCCATCGAGGCACACTGAAAATTTTTTTTTTTTTTTATTTTACTGAGAATGAGGTTTTTCTTATTTTCAAGATGAGATATGAACAAATAAATTAATATTAATTTGACGAGGCATGCACACCGGCGTAATCATTCACGTTTTTAACAGTACCTATGTGGCTGTCCAGTCTAAGTTCTCCCCTGCGCTCCCTCTGGATCTCTATTTCTTCTTCACTGTCACCACCATGATGACCCTCATCGTTATCGCCGCCATAACGGGAGTGCAAGGCAGCAGTGTACTGCAGCAGCTGCAGGGGCTTGCGGTACAGCAGGTCTGGTAATCTGTCAACCTCCAGCTGCTCCTCCTCTTCTTCCTCCTCCTCTCCGTCTTCAAGTTCTTCATACAGAGCTGAAGCGCAAGTGACAAGGTTATAGTCATAATTAATTCACAGACAGATTTCTTTCACAGCTGCTTTATGTCTTGTTTTGCTTGTAGATATGTAAAAAATACTCTGTGAAGAACTCCAGTGGAGGTCTTACTTACAAATACAAGAGCGCTGGTCTTGATCCAAGCGGAAGCCCAGTCGACAGAAACACTCATATGTTCCCAGGGTGTTGACACAGTAATGTTCACAACTTGACGTCTCTGCCAAGCACTCATCAATGTCTAAAGAAAAACAATGTAAACAAAATGCACATTCATTGAAGAGTCAATAACAGAACAACTTAGATATATTGTGTATAGTCACGCATGGCTTACTTGTGTCACGTTGTAATGATGCATACATTCAATGGGCTCGAGATTGAGTTCTCTTCGTTTGGAAGCTGAATTTAAAAGTAATGGAATGCTGCTTTGAGGGTAAAATATGTCTGTTTTCTATTTCTCGGTATGAAAATGACCTTAAAAGGATCAATTCCAATGTGAGCACTGTATCGGTGAGTGTGAGTAGGGAATTAGTGTGCAGTGCAGCTGTACCACAACAGAGAAAACACTAAAATGCAGCAGATTAGGTAGTCTGCAAGTAATCCTGCACTCTCACCATCACAGCCGCAGCCATCCGGGTGCAGCCTGTAGCCAACTCTGCAGCTGCATTCGTAGCCACCGGGGTAGTTTCTACAGAAGTGGCTGCAGCAGGATTCCCCACTGACACACTCATTGCTATCTGAGGGAGGCACATAGTGTTGCAGAGATGATCTTAGTTGGACCTCGGGCAGACAAAATCCAGAGATTTTGAGTAAATTCTTAAAACAAATAAAGAGCTATTGTTCTTGGATAGCATTGGCTCTTACCCACACAGGTCTTCTTGTCCTGTTCAAGGTGGTAGCCCTGGTTGCAGGAGCAGAGAGGGCCATTGGTGGTGTGCTCACAATGATGAGAACAACCTCCATTGTTCTTCTCACAGCTGTTCACGATCTCCATCTCAATGCCTGGAGGTGCAAAGTCCAGAACCACGACAGTAAGCCATTGTGAAAATGTTGTGATTCATAATTTGTGGATTGGGATTACTTTAGTTTCTCCCGAGGTATTGCATGTAAACTCTATGTTTGAATGTCAACACATAAGTAGGGTACATTTCTCTAAACTTGAAACTGTAAAGAATCTTGTTTTGCAAAAGAATCTGTACTAAGCCTATGAGTATAATCAATGACAAGATTTGACGCTGACATTCAAGGCAAGTCGGCGCTCGTTTAATACGACTAGTTTAGCAAACACAATATTCTGAAGAGTAATACAACATGTGTTGATTTGGAAGTGGAAGCTGCATAAAGTTATTCTGTACAGTCTGGTTGATGGTTGGAGAAATCAGGCTGTGGTGGTTAAGTTCCAGTCTAAGCTGTTAGATTAGCATTGAGGGCCACGTTTTCATCAAGTCCACCAGCAGCTGCCAGCTGGAGCAGGATTTGTATTGCTTATATTTAGGTGTGGTTTTAAAAAAAATAATAATTATGAATTAAATTTGGCAGCTGATTCCAAATTGTGACTATTCATTCATCGGCTTGCAGCAGTCATTGGCTGTTTAGATTATGGGTTGGCCAAACCAAGGTAATATCTATATTTTGCCAGGATAGTGGGATCATATAATTTGAAACTTTCATTGGTGATAACCCTTCATGAGGCACAGATTAAAACACTTCTAAACTGACCGTTGGGTGTTTTTAAAGACTATTTCAAGTCTCACTTTTCACTTCATTTTAGTTTTGTAACATTCTAAAATCAGTATGGATATACACAAATACATGCAATTAAGAAAATATATCTATTGGAAATTCCAAAACTACCACAATGACTTATAAAAAGTAAATGCGATAAAATTCTTATTTGACACTTTTAAAAAGCTCTCACCACATATATTAAATAATTCACTGTGACTAAAATGACTTTCTTATTCGTTACATAAAAAAACATAAGTCATCAAAGAAATTAGCCATAGGTTTATTTGCAGCCAGTAGAACTTTATCTGGTAGCGTCTTTGTGCTTCTTGTTTCTTTTCACTTATTGACTAAATAAAAACAGCTGATTGTGACAAAATGAAGTTGGGAGCAGGATCTAGAAATTTAGAAGCAACTATGGATGAAGTTTCTTTACTTACGGTAGCACTGCTTGCCATCAGCACCAAGTTCAAAACCCGGATGACATGAACAGCTGAAGGAGCCCAGCGTGTTGACGCAGCCGTGAGAGCACTTTGCATGGCCAGAGCTGCACTCGTCAATGTCTGCAGGAAACAGATAGTATTTCACTGCAATGTGCTTGTTTCATAAACATATGAAGGAAATGTAAATAAACACAAGAAAACACTAACAAAACCTATCAACAAAGCCAAAATTGCAAACAAATGACATCAAGTATTAATTTGCAGTAGAAACTGAAGCAGTTATTGCAACAAGCACTGATGTAGATAGAAAGAAAGAAAGAAAGAAAGAAAGAAAGAAAGAAAGAAAGAAAGAAAGAAAGAAAGAAAGAAAGAAAGAAAGAAAGAAAGAAAGAAAGAAAGAAAGAAAGAAAGAAAGAAAGAAGTATGGTGGACGTCTGACACAAAAGTTATTTCACAAATTGTCTATCTCCTCCTTTCATATTTATTAAAAAATAAATAAATTGACATTATGAAAAGATCTTGAAAAAGTGAAATGCATAGCCATCCGAACAAATAGGTTCACATCACTAATCAGGTCTGTTTGGCCCCTATCAGTAAGATATCAGTGAAATAGAAGACCACTAAGAGTGATGGATTGTAAAGTCTTGTAAAGACAGTCTTCCGGCAGTTTTAATGTTTTCCAATAAAGGAATGATTTATAATACCCTAAAAGCCTTCTTGCTGCTTGTTTTACATGTATTTCTCCAAATGCAAGTCACTCACCATGTAATCAGTTAATTTGAACTTCAAATGTATTAAAAGGTCAACATCTGCTCCAAGGCTGCATGGTGACATAGTGATTCGAACTCTCTCCTAAATATCGAGATAATATCTACAAGTTGAATCCGGTTTCGGTTTTTCAGTGTGGAGTTTACAAGTTATCCTCGAGTATGAGTGCAATTTTGTCCTGAAACTGCAGTTGTCTTCCTCAGTCCAAAAAGAAGCGTTTAAGGGTAACTGGTGACTCTGAATTGTCCAGATGTATGAATGAGAACTTGTGTTCTTGTCTGTTTCTGTGTTTTCCTTAAGATGGACTGACGACCTCCTCAGGAGGTACCTTTCCTTCATCTATATCAGTTCACTTTAGCCTCAAGCAACTCTGAATTAGATGAAACAGGTGGAAAGATGGATGAATAATTGAAGCTGCGACTGTTTAGCAATAAAGTCGAAGATGTATGTGCCCATAAGTTTGTGGAGTTTAAAGAACAAAATGTGGAAATAACTTCCACATGAACATTTTTTGTGTTAACTATACAGCATGTTTATGGTATTTCTTTATGAGTGTGCGTATATCTGGACACGTGTGTCAGGAATTCCTCACCTTCACAGTCCTTCCTATCTCTCGCCAGTTTGAACCCGGGTCTGCAGCTGCAGTGAACTCGGCCCTCTTCAGAAAGACACAGCTGGGCGCAGCCTCCATTCCTCTCTCCACAGGGTTCCCTCACTAACACACACACACACACGCACACGCACACACACACACGAACAACCGACGAGGAAAACACACATGAAATGATAAAGATTAATTACAGAGCAGTACAGCAGCTGATCTTTTGAATCATTTTTAATTCACAGATGAAGAATCGTGTATAAATTTGCCTCCTGCATTCGGATCCTCTTCCCTTTCATTCAGGAACTACATTAAAAAAAGAAAGAAAAAAAAAAAAACAGTTTCCCATACTGCAAATCTGAATATTGATATCTGAAGATCCCTTGTAAAAAGCAAAAATACATTTTGTCATTGAGGGGGACTGATCTAAATTCCTGCTCAGTACAGTGTATGTTTCCAAATACGCTCCTCAAGTCCTTGTCGCCTTGACACTGCTGCCAAAACCGCAGAAGAAACTCTGAAAGCTTAAGTTACAGTCGTGACATGAACTGTCACTGCTCCATGTCCATCTGACATATTTCTGTATGAAGAGAACATTGGCTGGTGAAGTGACTCACATTCGCAGTGTCTCCCGTCCCTCTTCAGCTGGTAGTTCTTCCGACACTCACATTTGTAGTGATTGTTCCCCGTTTCCACACACTTGTGCTCACATCCACCATTCAGCACTGAGCAAGAGTTCACAGCTTCAAAGCGAAAAGGAGCAAGAAGCAAACGAAAAGCGTAAACTATTGACAGTAGTGTAACATTCACCAGTGAAAGCCACTTGAACAACAGCAGTACTTGAATGTGCTGGCATCACAATACATCTTTTACACGTGAAAGTTCGCAGTGGGTTAATTATGGAAAACACTCCAGGTCAACCTGAAAGTGGAAAATAATATTCAAGTGGTTCCAACGAGTAAACCCAGTTACTTTCCAAATGATCTTTCCATCCTATGCAACTTAATGATGTGCCAAATATGAATATTAGCCGTGTGCCTTCAGGGTACCCTAAACACAGACATGATGACAGAGACAGGCAGTAAAAGTGAACGAACGACCGCCTTGTAACACTGATGACTTGAGCAGACACAATTAGGCATCCTATTGCCTACATGCCGATCCTTCAACACAAAGCTGCAGCTGGGAATAATCCGAAAAATACAGAGGCCCAGAGGATACCGGGGAGTGCAGATTTTCAGCAAGTGGCAAATTCTCTAATTACCTGCAGGTTTTATGGTGCTAAAAAAGGATTAAGTGCTTTAGCACGTTGGGCAGCGCCTTTTAAACTATCTCACAATTTGTTAGTTGAAATGGAATATTCAATAACGCTTGGCACTTCTGTCCTTTTCTATTGATTTGAAGGAAGGCAGAATATTCTGTATTCCTTTCTCACACTGGGTAGTCATTTTCGAGGCGAAGAGCGCGTGAATTAAGTAACTCAGAATCTAACCAGGAAACCTCTTTTTAAGTGAGGAGGCCATCAGCATGAAGACACAAGGAAAACTCAGCACATTCATACCTTAGGATTTTTGGATATGTGAAGATTTTGGGGGAAAAAAAAAATACATGTTGAGTTGCTGAAAGAAAAGCACAATATTGAGAAAAAAATGTTGTAATGTAAAGATCAAAGCGAGCCCTGTCTTTGGCTATTTACTATCTGCACAGTTCATTCATTACATTGAAGTACGATCAAGAAATTACTTTTTGTTGTCTTTGTTACAGAAAATGTATTGACTGTAATCAAAAAATGTGTTTTTATTTCATCTTTGCCAATGGACTACATGATATCAAATATGTTTTGTTAACTTTGATCACATTTCATAAGTTAAAGCGTTAAGTTCAGCTATTTTTGTAACATTGTCTTTCCTGAACGCATTTTTCATAAAAGGTTTGTCACTTCTCTTGTTTTCGCACGGTCACTCTGTGACAGCTTGTTTTGTTTCATAGTTTGTTTCAATATTCTTTTCCTAAAAGAAGGCAACAATATCACGATAGATTAATCAAAAAGCAGTTAATTCGGTATTAATCAATTTCCACTTTAAGTGTTTTCTCAAGTAAATGATCACATTTGGTAGCTTTTGCATTTCCTTCAGTTTGTTCTTAACAAAGAGAGGCAACTGGTAAAAGTCCAAGAGTTCACGAATAAAACAATAGTGTCAAACATTGAGATAGTTGTTGCTTGTGAGGATTTAGTTACTCCTTTCTGCATTTCATATTTCCAGTCTGAGGGACCAAAAAAACAAATAGATCTGCTCTTGAACATATGTACTTTGCACATAAAACTTGAGCAACAATGTTTCTGTCCCTCACATCTACTTAGCCACCTTTTCTGTGATCTTTTTTTTTTTTTCGCAAATTACACAATATATTGGAGGACTGTAGCACTCAAGAGAACATATAATATGTTAACAAGATCATAAAAAAAAAAAAAAAAAAAAAACAATGAGAAATATATTCATTTAGAGAACTTTGGGAGCTTTAAATTGTATTAAAATGAAGTGATGGTTTGATGCATTTTCTTTACAAATTATAACACATTTTATTTTATAAATACAGCTTGCAAGGGTTTAAAAGTGAAAAAGTAACTCAGTCTTGAAATATCCTTCAATAGAAAAGAAGCCTTTGAATGTCTGCTCCTTAGGCTAGCTGGAGTCCAAGGCCTTCGTTGTTGATTGTTTTCTGCGGCTGTATCCACGACAGTTTAAGGGTCAAAAAAGGCCAGGCTGTGCGTAAAGACGATGCTGTGATTGGTCCCCTCACTATATCGTTCTACACAATTGTGTTTCCAGTATAAGTAAAACAGCAAATACATGTTGCATGTGTTTATTCAAATATAATTTTTGAGACAATGGGTATGCATTTATGCTGAGTTCTGCCTGTCTGCCAAAAAAGCATTCCCCTCGGTTAAACACGCCAAGTGGATCACTTACAGTTGGAAATGCTGGACTGATTAACTCAAGCAGACCTCAGTAAACTGCAGTGGTTTTGGTTTGATCTGGTTTTACGTCGGATGCCCTTCCCGACACAGCTCAAGCAGTTGTGGGTTCAGGGCTTTGCTCCGGAAGCCTCAGCGGTCACCTGTTGGCAGTGGGCTACAAAACAACTTCTGGATACAAGCACGCTGGGAAGGGTGTGGAGTAGGGACATTTGACTGACTTAATTTTTGGTGAAGATAATAACATTTGCTATTATAAACTGGTATTTCCCTCAAAACAGTGTCAGCGATAATATACTTCCATTTTAAGCTTTCCGTGGTTACATAAAATAGTAAACTGCACTTTTTGCAGGTTTTTGAAATAGCCACCCAAAAATGCATTCCCAAAAAAAAATGTGTCATCAAACCCTGTTGTTTACATTCTTTCTTCATGTCTTGTCGAATTGATCAATGTTAAAATCATAAATGTAAGACTCATAATTAAAAGCTTGGACTGTCCACTGCACACGCTAACATGAGACAGGTGAGATTCTCCACAGTCAGGCAGAACTTGGCACAACGCTGGCCCTATAAAATCTGACCTCGGCCCGGATTGGCCGGGGGGGAGGGGTTACTTTGGTCATGCCTGTTTCAAGAAGTGCTGGTAAATGGATTAGGTGATGTTCTGACAAGCTTCAGTCTCTCTGTTTCCAATTTGTACACTGGGGTAGCCTGTTTTCTGGCCCTCGTCTTCAATTGAGGTGTTAATTTTCTCATGTGGGTCCTTCAAGGACAGCATGAGGCCAAAGTCTCAGTTTAAGGGGTATTCAACTCAAACCACAGGAGCCTGACATTTTTAGCTTTATTTAATCTGTGTTACTCCTGTACGTCAACAAGGGAACGTTCCCTAAAACCCAGCATTATTAATGTGGGAAAAATGCTGCGTGTTGGCTGGAGTGGCAAGACATGGTTACCACAAGGGTAATAAATGCTTTTGATTTAGTACTCACCAATGCAGGTCCGGCCGTCAGTGTGCATGCGAAATCCTTCGCTGCATTCACAATGATAGGAGCCCCGCATGTTGACACAAGTCTGCTGGCAACCTCCATTGAGCTCCTCGCATTCATCTACATCTGAACGCACACCAAGACACTCCATCAATGCATTACATAGGAAAGCCGCTCGTTAATGGAGCCGAACACGGTTACAAGACCGCAATCGGCCACAAACCACTTTATGGATTGCAAAGATCTTAAGAGAATGCTTCTGTGTGCATGGACATTTCCATTATAAAAATAGTAATTATGGATATACTTCAGTTATCAGCTCACATAAACATTCTCTTCTTTTCATTTTTTTTTCATTAGTAATTGGAGGTTTTGCCGAATCAAATAAATGTTAAAACGTAGTCAGCTGTGGGAAAATAATGCCCAAATGAAAAGAAACTCAAAGCAAGCACTTTAGAAACAAACGGCATTTACTACATCTTTTATAAAATCTCACTCTCAGCTTTGAGGAGGTTTCACCAAATGCTTCATTTGCAGCAAGCCAAACGACAGAGGATGGAAATTGTTGTTTCACTGTATTTGTTTACAATACGGCGGTTCTCTAAAAGAGTTTTTAACATGGTGTGACCATAAGTAGTCAGATGTTTATTTGTCAAAAACATGAGATTCCAAAGATTAATACAACACCATAACTCAAGCACAATCCATAACGAAGAGGCTGGAATTGTAGACTTCTCCAAGAATCCTGACACTGTGTTTTAATCATGACAAAAGCTTAATGTCACCAGAGATCTTAAAACAGTTCTTCCATCAAACTTTCATTAAAAGCCTTTGATAATTCTGTTTTTCCTGTTGGTTTAATGAATTATTTGTGAAAGAGAAAAGCAGCATGAACAGCAGGGTTCATGTGTGCCTCAAGATCACTGGAAATCAGAAGAACTGAAGGTCTCTTTAGTAAAAACCATTAGTTGTGAAAGCAAAAGAAAGTCACTAATCAAACAAATCTCTTCTTTTCTGCCTAAATAACCCTCCTCATCATTGGCAGACATTATAGTGTTCCCATGGTAAATAGTATCATGAATAGTTTTGATGACTACATTTGCTGACCTTTGCCTATCTGCTCTCTCATGATATCTCATTTAATGTCTTTTTCTTGAAACTTTAAATGCTTTGAATATTTTTCTGAAATGGTCATATGTCAATATTAAAACACTTTAACTGGTGAGATGTTTCTGGTTGAATGGTATATATTAACTGGATGGTACAAAGTAATTTCCCATACGGGGGAGTTAAAGTCGTCTGATCTGAACCCAAAGAGTTTATCTTATTCTGTATTTATCGGATTAATAATAACCTCTGTTTTACCATCAAAAGTTACTTTTATGAAAGTTGTGTGGAAACTTTTATTAATATTTTTCTTTTTGGAAGCCATTGACTGCAGGAGCTCTGAGACACTAAATGGCTTCTGCAGGGTAACGCCACACTGGCTCCGACTGCTCTTGTAAAGAATAATACAGTCACAGCGTTTTTGGGCCAAATGATGAATGACTTATCAGACTGTTTGTGTAGTAGCATACATCCAATGTATTTTTTTTTTTTACTGCACCGCTCCTCAGTGGAGGGTCCGCCTGGCCGAACATGTGTCGGACTGAGGCTTGTGGTCCACTGAGATGGAAACAGAGGTGAGCCATAAACACAACATACCTGAGGACTCCATTCAAGGACAATCAGATTTTACGACACATCTGGACAGCACATCACACATTCTCCCCGACTCTATCTCTGATTTTTCGACACTCGCTGCCGATGACAATGTGAACACATCTGCAGTGTTGCAGATTTGGAAAAGGAATGAGGGTCAATAAGTTAAGACTTCTTCCCATTCTTTCTCAGACATGCAAACATCAGATATGATATTTTTCTAAATTGTCTTCTCAGCTTTTGTTGTTTATGTAATATGTATTTCATAGAATTTTTTTTTTTTTTAACACATTTGAAATACATTGCTTCCTTTTCTTTATATTTGATAGGATCAGGAGGTTCAGGAAAGTTCAGTTCAGGTAAAGCTCTCTCCAAGCAGGCCATGTTTATTACCTTGTGTCACATAATGACAACAAAATGAAGGAGGCCTGTCAAAATCTGAGTCTTTTTATAGGCAAGAGTAAACTCCGGGGTACTATCAGTTTAATGACTGATCGAATTTGCTACTTATAAGTCACTAGTTACTACACCCACAATCTGTTTTAAATTATTGATCTACAAATATTTAGTACTATTTCACCTCATGATTAGAGTAAAGGAAATCTTATTTGCTTATTTGAACATCAGCATGAAAGTTGAAACAAATATAAACTTATAAATTTTGTAAGCAGGGCACAAACACATCTTCTAAAACAAGCTGCTATTGTAGAAGATTGCTTTAGTTCAAAACGACAGACCCATAACAAGATTTCTTGGAGTAACATAAGATTTGGGCTGCTCGCGTGAAGTCCCTTGATGTTGGACATACAAAAGCAGCTTTGCATAAGTGGGTGAGCTGGTGTGTGTGTGGTACCACCACCGGGTGCGGTGGCTGTGGTGTCAGAGGTCAGGAGATTTGAGGTCTGATGGTGTCCTGTGACAGCGTCTGGCTCTAAGCTGAGCTGCTGAGTTAACATCTACGCCAAGACAAAGTGTCATGTCAGGTTTGTGGGAGCAGCATTTTCATGATACAGAAAGGAAAGACAATGTCAGCAAGTTGTCCGATCGTTCAGTGAGCTGACTTTTTTTCAAAAACCAAAGCTAACCTGAGTTGATAAACCTGCAAATGTGCCTGGAGGTTAAGTTGGAGACTCTGAAAATGAAAGGCATCACCAAATCGCTCTTGCATTTGTAATTATTCCGAAAAACATTTGTTTTAGTTTTGTCTGTTCGACTGTCCGTTACAGTTTAAAGTCAAGGTCAATACCCCCCCCCCACCTCCTCCTCCTCCTCCTCCTCCTCCAAGGGCCAAATACCACAAGAGCAATTCACACAAAAGCCTGTAAAGAAGAAGTTCACAGCAGCTGAAGCTTGTTCAGTTTGACTCCTCCAGTTCACCAGAGACCTCTCCAGCCTTAAATTATAAGAGAGTGACAATATCCTGTCTTAAAGGTCAAAGATCAAGGGCACTTGTTCACACCTGTGGCTCTTAGGAACAAATGGGCCTCCGTGCTCGACACTAACTCGGTATATATCTGTTAGATGGGACAGACAAATGGAGAAAGTATGCTGGTTGTCCAGGTTGTTAGAAAGTGTGGCTGTTGTAGCTCCTACAGCCCAAAGTGTAGAAAAATAGAGGAAAACACAGGTGATAGAAATCTATTATTATACATGGTACATGTTGGTGCTTGTTGGTGATTAAGTGTACCAGAGAAGGTTTTGTCAAGTCATCAAACAAAAAAAAAAGAAAAAGAAAGAAAAAAGAAGAGGTACAAATGGACTATCAATATAACTGTGGTTGGACAACTTGTGAAAACTGTGTACAAGCCTGCAAGAAAAAACTTGTGAATTCAGCCTTTAAACAAAAGCTTTACACCTTTGCACCACCTC
>OMNM01064904.1:54432-66056 GCA_900302745.1 Parablennius parvicornis | reverse complement strand
AAAGGGGGAAAAAAAAAAAAAAAAAAAAGGCGGTGACGTGCCACAGTGAGTCGTCAGGCCAAGGAAAATCAAAGCTTGGAATGAGTCAGTGAGAGAGTTTGAGAAATACCCACTGATGAGTGAAAGCATGTTTGGTAATTTTCCCTGGTGAATTCTGGCATGTAACACCCTGTGAGCCAAAGAAATGATAACTCAAGCCTGATTCGTCTTTGGAAGACGGTACTTCAATGTGACTGACACACAACCAACGGAACAGTCACAGTGACAGACAAACATGCACAAGTGAAGCTGATGAAAAACATCAACAAACCGCTGCCTGATGGTGGAGTTGAATTGCCAACATCAGAGACAGGGAGGAGAGGAGTTGGAAAAAAGAAAATGAAATTCAAATTAGGACGCGCCTACTGGAAGACAACACACTCTAGTCATCACAGACATTGATGGTACAGTATAACGTTTCAGAGGAAACCGAGGAGGGTTGAGGGTACTGATGACCTTCATCACACTGCAGTGGTGAAATGACAACTCTACTACTTGCGGTTGCTATCGATCATCAGTGATGTAAAATGCTCCTCAAAGTTCAATTCAGATTTTGTTTCATCTCTGCAAAACATTATACTGTTAGATATCCACAATCAACACATTACTGCTACAAGCAAAACAGAAAAAAGTATTTAGCATGTCATGTGGCAGTGGTATTTTTGGCAGTTAGTATTAAGTGAGCAGTGCAGTCCACATCCAGTCCAATTCTTTCCATGCAGCTGCACTGAGTCATGAATGCAGCGTCTCCTTATCTAAACGGCCATTTCTGAGGGCAGGAACTGAAATCATGGCAACTGAAAACTTTGAATTAAATGTAAGAATGGTGAACAAAATATGATTAAAAAAAGACCCCAACATCAATCTATCTCAGCAATACTCGAGCTGAGTACTAAATGACATACCTGACTTTCTGCAGTCTCCTTGTCCTCCTTTAATTGTTCTAAAAATGGATCATCTGAAAAACAGGAGTTCATTGCATCATTCTAGAAACGAAATTTCCTAGTAATGAGAAGGCAGTTAATGAAATCAAAAGTACCTGAAGAGTTGTTGATGGCGTTGGGCCCTGCAGCCAGGTCCTTCTCGAGCTTCTTAACACGCTCCTGTAGTTTAACTTTGTCCTGCTCCAAGGCCTGAACGGTTCCCCGCAGTGTCTTAACCGAGACACTTTCCCCACGCAGCGTGTCCAGCTGTTGAGAAAATATAGACATGTATTAAATATTAGCCCTCCCTTTAAAAACATGGCTTCATTATTCATTTTATAAGTTTAGATGTGAACATTTATTATCGTCCACTTGCCCAAGAGGATAAAACTATAAGCGATACCAGTTGCACAAAGGGAAACACATCAATGGGTCTGCAGCAGCAGCTTCACTCATGGCTTTGTGTATTTACAGATTAGGCACATCCTCATGTCATGTGTCGAGAAAACATTCTGACCTAGAAGTGACATCCTGTGAGATATGAGCCCTGAAAGATTTGAATGTGCTTCACCAGCTTGTGTGAAAACACCTTCTTCTGTCTGAATGTGTTGAAAGTCAGCTAAACAGCTAAAATGTTCAGCGAGGATAAAAGTTTTTTGTAATTGTGTACCAAACCTCGCGTCACTTTGACTCTGCATATATCAAAATTTCCAACTGAAAACAAGTGTTTTTAAACTGAAGTTAAACTGGATCAATTCAAGTGGTCAGAGTTTGTGCTTTCAACATCTTGGCCTAGTTAAACTTTTATCAGGAGATTTACTTATTTGGTCATCCCCATACATTTATTGCAAACTTGTCAATTTGAAGCCCATCTTTCAACAATAATGCAACTTGCCTAATAATTCTCCAGTGTAGATTTAACGAAGATGTTGATAGGGCACAACACAATACATTATAGTAATCTAAATTATGACAATGTATTTGAGCATTTGATGTTATTTTCAGTTTTGGCATGTGTGTATATTTAGATACATATTTTTTTATGAAACACTGGGAGCTGAAAGGTTCTCTCAAGATAAAAGTTGTTATGATTATAGTTTTTTAGTTTTAGTAGAGAGACTTCAGCCCTGCAATGTAGGCCTAGGAAACTTCTCTGTTCTGTGAGAAAGCCACAAGTACCTGTACTCACTATCCGGCAATACAGTTATCAATCATTTATTCAACTATGGAGTTGAATCAATTCACAATTTCAATGCAGCATCAGACCCGTTTCTTACCTCGCTCTTCAGGTGTTCCACCTGCTGGTCCTTTTCTGAGATTAAGGCACTGTTTTTACGGGTGGACTGTTTCTCCTTGTCCAACTGTTCCTTCAAGGTGCTCTCACTATTAAACACACAAGTCAAGACCCACGTTTAAGGTAGTTCCTTTGCACTGGTGGTATTTTTGTACCAAAGTCAGACTTATTTTAATAAATGTTTAATAAAACATTTCCACATATGTTCATTGACTCATGGGTTTTGAAACTTTGCTGTTTTAAAACAAAAGGTTTTAGGGATTTTATGCCATCATGCTTAAAAACGGCAACTGTGCCATTTCTATTATAACCAAAAGATTGAAAACTAAAATTCAACAATTGATCATATTTTCAAAATCATGCTAAGAGGAAAGAATCTGAGAAAAGATGAGCTCAGTACATTAAATTAGTCAAACATAACTTTTGTTTTTGTTAAAGATTCATAAATTATCAAATTTAATAAATGAATGAAGTTGGCCACATTTCATTTATTTATTTATTGATATATTCTTTGCAGCAATCCAAAAACCTTTTGTTTTTGAAAGTAGAATGATGCTAACTTTGGATATGTCAGGTTAAAATGTTCCAAAATTAGGATGATGGCAATTAATAAAATATGTTAAAATGAATGAAAATTACTCATGCTGAGCATTATGTCGAAAGAACCAAGAGCTTGAATGAGTGGATGCATGAGAGAACATGGAGAGATGAAACTAAAGGTAAAATGACTTGGAATAAACTGGGTTTTCCATCACCTGCCAACATTGATGGTTTTTTTACAGTCACATGTTGACAGATGACATGATGAAATCTTTAAGAGTATAAAGTACCTCAAGGCATTATTTGGCAGGCTTTGAAGGGAAAGAACAGCATGATTTATCACAATTGCACCATGTGAATTGAAGTTGATAGCAGGTCTAAAGAATATCAAATTAAAATGGATGATGTATTCTCACCTCTTCTTTAACCTTTCCAACTCTTTCTTCAGGTTTGAGTGCTCATCCTTCAGCTGGAAAGATCGTGAAAAATAAAATCAATAACCGACAAAATATCTTTCTTCTAGTAGGGTTCTTTCGTGTTTTAGAATGAAATCAAGCACCTTCCCAAGATCACTCTGGCCTTTGTGATTGTTATCCAGCTTCTGGCTCAGCTTGCTGTTCTCATCTTGCAGCGTTTTCTGGGACTGCGACATCACAGAAACCGTGTCCTTAAGCTCCTCCCTGAAGAAATGTAAAGAATTCATGGATAGAGTTTAATAGTTGTGGCTAAAGTAACTGTTTTCTAACCAATAATGACAAATTGGTGTTCAAGACAAAGTTGAGGAAAGTCTCACATCTCCTGGCACAGAGTTTTGGTCCTCTGAGCTTCTGTGCAAATCTGCTCTTTGGATACTTTCAACTCTTTTTGATACTTTGAGTTTGCTTTTTTCAGTGCTTCCAGCTGAAAAGAAAACATTCCATTTCACTGTAGCAGGACACAGCAATGATTATACTCTACTGCTTCAGACCTGACCAGCTGCAGTTAATGGTTTCTCAGCAATCGTGCATGTCTTACTTGGGTCTCTAGGTCCTTCTTGGAGGACTGAAGCTCTTCCAGCATAGACTGAGTTTTGTTGTTCTCCTGCATCAAAACCATTTTCTCCTTTGTTAGCTGCTCGAGAGCTTCAGTGGTCTTGCCAGACGCTTCTGTAGCCTGTAGCGTGCATGAGCCGGATATGTAATGAGAACAAATTTTAATTTCGCTCTACAGATAACTGGTATACAAAAAACAGTGATACAAACCAACAAGATTCAAAAATTGATGGGTCATTTGGTCAAGTCAAATTAATCACTTTCATGATTTAATCTTTTTTAAACTAAAATCATGCTCGGTAGGTTCACCAACTTATTTTCTAATTAAGAAACAATTATTCTAAAGTTCACTTCACTGTGGTTTTCAAGTGGAGTGAAGTTGATAAATTAGAGCACAAGCATTACTCTAAGGAGAGAATTAATTAGTATACAAGCTAAAAAAAACTAAAAACTAAAACCTGTGGCCTCAGAACAGATATTGGAATCCAATTAGCTTGTGTAAAAATCTAAATTAGTAGCAAACAATATACTTTTAATACTTTTAGACAGTTTGTCCAACTTTAAAAGCATCATCAGATGGTTGAAGTGATATGAAATCACTTCTCACCAAGACGATAAACCAGAAGATTTTTGCTTAACATTAGATCACGTTCTAAGCCCACAGGCAGAGGCTGGGAGCCAGGGGTGATAAACAGCAGTTAGTCTATGGAAGATGAAAGTTAGACAAAGATAAAAAAAGGAGAGGGAGAAGAAGCAGCGAGCATGCAGTGAGAAGGTGACAAAGCCCCAGCCGGTCTACAGGGAGTCAGTGATTACCAGGAGGAGGAGAAATACCTCAAGCTGCTTAGAAAGGGCATTTTTTAGTTGTGACTGAAGCTGGTTGACTTGCTGCTGGGATTCATCTCTCTCCACCTGCAGTGCGTCCCTCTGAGCTGTCAGGTGGGAGATGCTGCAAGAAGCTTCTTCCTTTGCTACGACGGAAGCTTCTGCAACGGCATTCTTGTGCTGTTCTAAGGTCTCCTTATCTATCTGAAGCGTCTTCAGATCTGCCGCTAACTTTTTCTCATTGTCTCGCAAACAGTTCAGCTCTTGGTGAAGCTTCGACCGCTCTGTGATCCATGTTTCTTTGTCTGTGTGAAGAGCAGAAATCTTCTCCTCCGACTTGGACAGGCTGGCCAGAAGGTCATCTTTATCTGTGCTCAGGGAGCTCAACTGTTTACTGATTTCATCAACCTTAGAGAGAAGCTGGTCTTTATCTTCTGTCAGCTGAACATTTTGTTGCTCTTGCCGTTGCAATTGTGTTCTCAAACTCTCAACATCAAACGTTAAGGACTTCTTTTGCTCGTCGGCATTTGTAAGGTTCAAGGAAATGTCTTTATTTTCCTGTGTGACTTGGGAGAGCGTTTTCTGCAGCTCCTCAATTTGTTTCAAAAGACCATCTCTTTCAGAAGTTGCTTTATTGTGCTCACTGGATTCTGCCTGTAGCTGCCTGTCGAGGAGCTGCTTGGCCTCCAACTCCGACTGAATCTCATTCCTTAACTTCTGGATCTCCTGAAATTGCGCTTCTTTCTCTTTTTGCAGGGACTTCACTTTTCCGTCAGCCTCGGTCTGCAACGACTGAAGGCGCAGACAATCTTTTGTGAGGTTCTCCACCTGTTGACTGAGCTCTGCTTTAGCCTTTTCAAATTCTGATTTGAGTTTACAGTTTACTTCTGTCAGTTCAGCTTGGCCCTTCTCAAGAATTTCTGCATTAGACAAATGTCTTTCAAGCCTATTTTGCAGCTCAGTCTTTTCTTGTTTCGAAGAGATCAACTGTGCTTCAAAGTCATCTTTTTGCTTCATAGTTTCCTCTAGCATTGTTGTTAAATTAGCTTTGTCTAGAGCAAGGTCAACATTAGACCTGGAGTAACTATCCAACTGATCCTGAACTGTTCGAATATCACTGGCTAGTTTATCACGTTCAAGAGAAAGAGCATTTTTCTCAGATTGGATCTTTGCATGCTTCTCTTCAAGTTCCCCCTTCTCCCCGACCAAACGGTCATAATCCATTTTCTGCTGCTCAAGTGAGGAATCAAGGCTCATCTTTTCTTTTCTTAATGCATGTAGAGCCATTTCAGATTCAGAATTCTGAACATTAAATGCTTGCTTCTCTTGCTCAAAAGTCAATAAGGCTTTTTTATGCTTCTCATTGGCCTGCAACAGTTGTTCAGCTGAGATCTGAAGCTTTTCTTTTAATTCCCGTATCTCTCGGAGGAGCTTTTCATTCTCATTCGACACTTTTCTTTGGTTCGCAAGAAGGTCTTCTTTCTCCTGGACTAGGTGAAGCCTTTCAGAATCCGTCACTTGACTGCTTGTCTTGAAATCTTCAAGCATCTGAGTTAAGCTCATTTTTGAGGCTTTGAGTTCTTCAGACTCATGTGCAGAGTTCTCCAGATCTTTCAGAGCAACACTCAGCCTACTCTGGAGTTCCTCTTTTACCATCTCCAGGCTCTTTTTGTCCTGAAGAACAACACTGATTTCAGAAGACAGCACTCCTTTCTCTTTCTCCAGACTTTCTGCAAGGGCCTGGAGCTGGGTATTCTTCAGAGTAAGATCTTCTTTTTCCAAGTTCAAGGATTTAAGTTTTGTCTGTAACTCAGCATTCTTGGCATCAAGAGACTTTTTGGCATTTCTCGCAGCATCTCTTTCTAATAATAGATCATCTTTTTCGCACGCAAGTTTGGACTTTCTTTCACTGAAATCCTCTTCAACCCGGCTCTTCTCCTTACAGACATTTTCATAATCTTCAAGCAGTTGCTTTTTCTTGCACTCAATTTGCTGGATGACCTGCTGATTATTTAGGATAACTTCATTCTTCTCAGAAATGTGTCTCTGAAACTCTTCAATTTGGGCCCGACTTTCTCCGTTTTGCTGCTTCAGATCTTCGTTTTCAACCTGTGCCTCTTGAAGCAGGTGTTGAAGCTTCTCCAGTTCTTTCTTCAGGGAAGTTTTCTCTTCATCTGCATGCTTGTTACTGTTGAGCAGCTCCTCCTCGTGTTTCATCAGTTTCTCTTTAGCTACTTGCAGTTCTCGAGTCAGGACTGAAAGTTCCAGATGACTAACTTCAAGAGTAGAAAGCTTCATCTGCACATCTGAAAGCTGTTCCTCCAGTTTGCCTTTCTCAGCCTTAGCATCCTCGTTTTCCTTACACACATTTTCTAGTTCTAGACTCCGTTGTTCCAGTTTATGCGAAAAACTTTCAACGTCACGTTTGCATGCGTCAAGCTCAGCAGAAAGACACTGGGGAAGATAAAAGTTGAAACAACAAAAAGAGGGGAACATGTATATAAGAAAAAAATGTATGAATGAATAAAAAAAAATCAAGCAGGTATAAACATAAGTGATATGAAAATGGAAAGTTAAGCTGGAGAAGCATCAAAAAGGCAAAGGGTCGCACCACAACAGTTTTCAAACAAAAAGGAACATTTTCACTTTTTTGTGATAAAGTCCTCTATAATGATGACAGGATCATCAAAGAGGACTTCTGTAGGGCCAGCATCCACGAAGAAATAATTTTCGGCATAAAGTATGTAAAGGCATTTTCTTTAACAGAGAGTTTCAGAATTAGAAATAAGCATAAAAGTTCAGAAAATTCCTGCAATAATGCAAAAAACTTTTCATGCAAAAGTGAAAACACACCAATAAATAGCAGGCTGCTGCACGATGGTAGGAGGGGTACCCTTGAAGTGTTCTTTCTCAATGTAGGTAAACATAGGCTGGCTAAACCTTAGCACTGTTAGAACTTTAAATGCTTAAAATGGTTTGTGGATGGAGAATCCAATCCAGTATTCAAAACACAAACAGCTTCCAAAGTTAATGACACTGATGAACAGTTCAGAGTAGAGTACTCCATCTTTTGCCCACCATCTGTTGGGATTGGCTCCAGCTCCTCATTCTGCCAACTTGAATAAATCAAGGATAAATAAAGAATGGATTGATAGTCCATTGCTTGTGACCAGAATGTAGAGTGAAGCAGTAAATAGCCTGAATATTTTGGAATTTGCCTTTTTTAACTGTAAAATTGCTTAAAGGCACTGTGATTGTTGAGAAGAGACTTTGCGCAGTAGAACTAAATAATTGTGAAGATCGAGCAAAGGTACTAATTATTCAGCTGCTATTCCATTCTCCAAAAATTCCTTCCTTGTGAACGAATTGATTGAACACAATTTTATCAGCCGCAGCCCTCCAAGAATGCATCATGGCACAATCTGCTGTAGAGGAAGTGATTAGCTTTGATATGAGGTAAAATGAGAAACCACCTGTATGGAGGTACCGAGTTGGTAAGTGTTGAAAATATGTATTGTTCACAAGTGTTCAAACAGTATTAGCTGCAGTCAAAATTGGTTTCTCTAAATGAGTTTATAAGACTTCATTTCACATTGTTTAGTAGATGAATAGTTCAGTTAGGAATTTGTTTCTCACATCTAACCAATCTGAGTGTCAACCTTTCATATTCAAAAGAAAGTTTTTTCTCAAGTATTGATCGCTTAATTCACAAATTAAGTCTGTTATATGTACGTCAACCGTTGGAATTTAAATAAACTGACAAATAACAGACTCAATCCGTGTTTTGTCTAAGGATGTTCTTACCTGAGCTTGTTGTTTGTATGGCTGCAGCTCTGATACCACCTTCTCCAGCTCATTAATTTTGTCCTTAGAGGAGGAGAGCTCCTGCTTTAAACCGTTAATTTGACTCTGCAGTGCTTCAAGTTCGTTCACATGCTGCTCTGAGACCTGAAGGACTGCTTTCTCATGAGAAGCCTTCAACTCTTCAACCAGGGTCTCACTCAGTTTGCCAGTCTTCTCCTGAAGAACCGAAAAATAAAAAAAAGCCACATACACCTTCACACAACTGTCTTCGTGCAGCAAAGATACACTTATTTGTACAGAGCAATACTTGCCAAGGCATGAATTTTCTCCTGCAGGTTGTTTAATTCCATTTGATGGATATCTTGTGTCTCTTTTAGCTCCTTCTCTCTGCTGGACTGCTCCTTCTTAAGTTTTTCATCATAAAGTGCAGCCTTCTCTTTCTCCTCTGCAAGTTGATTCTGTAAATCTTCTATCCTCCTGCGGGATTATAAAAAGAGGATGTGTAGTGGAACGAAAATAAAGTCACAAAAGAATAGGAAAACCAAGCATTGAACACATATCAGATAGGAAGACTAATCAACTAACATCATTGAAATGATACATAAAAACACAGTAATCAGGTCAAATAAGAACCAGGAGTCTGTACCTTTCTTTCTGTGTGAGTTGTTCGTTCATTTTGGTCAGTTGCACAGAACTGTCACCAGATGCCTTCATCGTGTCTGAAATATCATTTTCCAGCTTGGCTTTGTCCTTTGAAAGCTGCTCAACCTTTTCATCTGCAGCCTTCAGTTTCCTCTCCAGTCCTGATGATAAACACAAGTGTATTTATCATTCCACAGAAAAATAACTTGTAACAATACAACGTGGGAATGGTGGACAATTCCCACAAAACATTTCAAAAGGAGCAAATAGAACTTTAATGATCTCACCAGAAAGCTGGTTCTTTTGAGCCTCGGATTCTGCCGTCAAGCATGTGCACTGCTCGTCCTTTTTACTAAGTTTCTCAGTTATTTCTACAAAGAAACATTTACCAAACATTTAACAAAGTTACATTTTGAAGCCAGTGTAAACTTAAAAACTGCCAAATTACATTAAATGATAGGAAAAAGTAAGTGCACAATTCACCTTGCATAGTTTTATCGAAATTCGTCTGCTTCTCTGTACTTTCAGACAACTTTTGCTTCTTTAAAGGTAAAAGTTATGAATTTTAGAATATGATTTTTGCAACATTTTCAAAGATAAATGTGACATCCAAGTATGCTTCAATCCTCACCAGATCTGCCAACTCTTTGTCCAGGGTGTCCTTCTCCTGTTTTGCAGTATTCAGACTCTGCTGCAAAGACTGGACTTCCTGCTGTTGTCTCTCCAGCTGAGAGTTCAATTCACTAACCTAAAGCATATGTCAAGTGGACAAAATAGTAGGTGAAAAAGTAATGTGCAATTAAAAAACAACAGAACAAATGACAGCATTTTCTTTTACAGAAAAACAAATTGCAGACATCAAGGTGACCATAGAGCAAAAACATGACACACTGAGCAAGAGTACTTAAATGGTCATGGAGTGAAAAGGGGCTCACCTTGACTCCCTGGTCACTTCCTTGGCTATGAGCATCCTGTAATTGACTCTTCAGGGCAGAGAGGTCCTGGTTACTTTGTGCTACTTGGCTGCGTAGAGCAACCATTTCTGCCATCTGCTCTTTGGTTTCTTTGTCCTTGTCATCAACCTGCTGTGCCTGCAATACATCTTTTTCCTCAAGCTCCTTCACCCTAAGTTCAGCAGTATGAAGCTTTCCAAGGACATCCTCCATCTCAACAAGGTGCTGCTCCTCTGCTTTCTCCACACTGGAGCGCAGAGACTCCTCCAGTCGCTCCTTGTCCTCGGTCAAAGATGACACCTGTGCCCTCAACTTCTGCTTCTCCTGAGTCCAAGCCGAGACGTCAGCCTCATGTTTGGCTCCAGCCTCCTCCAGAGCGAACTTGTGCTCCACCTTCAGTGTTTCTAGTGCACTTTTGGTTTCTATGAGCTCTTGTGTCTGGGAATCAGCCCCTTTGCTGAAGGATGCCTTTAGCTCTTCCATGGCTTGCTGGTGAGAGGTGAACGCAGACTCCAACTTAGAGCGCCACAGTTCAACAGTGTCGACATTCTCTTTCTCGGCCTGGCTTAAACGCATCTGTAATTGCTCTTTGTGGCCAGAGAGCTTTACAGATGTTGCTTGAAGCTGGGCAACTGCCTCATTGTGGGTTTTTTCTTGAGCCTCTACCTTCTCCTTGTATTTTGCCAGTTCTTCTTGCCGTTTGGCTTCAAGGGAAGTCAGCTGATCCCTCAGAGACTTTATTTCATCCAAGAGAGGAGACAAAGTAGAGTCTGAATCCTTGGAGCCATCCTGCATGTCAAGTCGTAGTTGCAGGTCAGCTACCTCTCTTTTTCGCAATGAAAGATCCCTCTCAAGATCCATAATACGGGATCTTTCTGACACAGTAGCAACCTTGAAAAGGAGAAATCTTGCATTTAACATTTCATTCAGTTAACATTTTGTTCGTTTCTGTTGCTAACCAACAAAAGAAAAAAAAAAAAGATGAGCAATGCGGAACAACATACAGCAGACAATTGTGAAATAGTAAAATAATGCCATCTGAATACAAACAGCTTCATTTGCTTACTTAGTGATAGTTTAACAACCTTTGAACTGAAAAAAAAGCATCATACTGACCTCTTGTGGTTTCTAAAGGACATGGTCCAAATAATGGAAGTGAGCACTGAAAGCATGTATGGAGCTACATCAGTGTGCAAAATACTTTCCACCATCAATTTTTCTATCACTTATTTGCTGCAATTGTTGATCTCCAGACTCTAAGCAGCAATATTGAAACATTGTTGAGCTCAAAATATAATCCAATCACAAATAAGTGTCTCTCTTTGCTCATCAACATAATTAATGGTTTAGATGTTTAAACAGTGAAATCAAACAGTAGTTCTTTACAGCGTACATTGTATTTCCAAATAAGTGGCTCTGAAATTACAAGAAGTATAATATCTGCATTAATCATTACAATATCAGAGAGGACCAGGAGGGAGCCTTGTCTGAGAGGTGGAGCAAGTTTTAGATTGGCCATACACAGGGACACCAAATGACCAGGACAAATGGATGCTGGGAAGGATCAGGGAAG
>OMNM01064904.1:3185-52157 GCA_900302745.1 Parablennius parvicornis | reverse complement strand
GCCTATGGGGTGACTGACCCGGCCCCCTGCGGAGTACTATGGAATAAATGACAATCTTTGATCAGATACAACACAATTACCACTACGCGCAGCACTTTGCATAGCATATCATAAACTAAAATTAGTTAAGAAAAGTAAGTACATTGATTGAATCTGATCTTGTATTGGTACCAAACAGGCTAATGGAGAAAGTCAATAAATCCAATAGTTCTAATAACTAACGTTAACCACTCTGCTATGAACATCTGTAAGGAACAGTGAAAGTTTTACAAGATCCCAACCCTCCCATAACAGCTTAATAATAATTACTCAGTTGATGAACATTTCCTTTGAGAGAATGTTTTCTGTCTGAATTCAGTTATTTCCACCCTTTTCAGTATTCATTCTCTACAGGTCTGATATGTCAACAAATTTGATTATTTTAAAGCGTTCATTACATTATTAACTCTATAAAAAAAAAAACGAAACAAAAAAAGTTATTGTCATTCCCCTTGAATTAACTCTTGAAATGAGAAGGTAACTTGGAAAGTAATGGGAGGGTCACAATTCATTCTTCTATCAGATAGCCAGTTCCCTGAATGCATTTGTCAACATTAAGTCTCTTAATGGGTTGAAGTGCCTGCAATGGTTTTTGACAATTAATATATTTACAGGAGTCATTTATACAAGAATAATAATAAATTGGTTGTAGTGGTGTGGACCTTTCCTGTGCATTTACCTCCAGGTCTCCTTTGGTAATACAAGCTTCTTCCACACGGAACTGAAGGTCCTCCACTTTCCTATTGAACAAGTGAACAAAGGAATAAGCACAAGAGGGGCACTAATAACCTCAAAACTACTAAGATAAAGAGCAAATCCTAGCAAACTAAAGCTAAACACTTTCTCGTGACTTCATAACACTGGATGTGAGATAAATGAAACAGCATTATGAGCTTAGCGCTTGTTTTTTTTTTCTACAAAAAAAAAAGTCAGGATATTTGAACTGCAGTGTATTTGTATTTTTGACTCATAAGTGTCTATGATCCTTACCTGCGCTCTTCTTCCAGCTGATTCAGCAACTCGACTTTTTCTTTGTCTGCAGCTTCTACCAAGGAACGCAACTGATCCATCTTGGTCTCCATCTTACAAACACACCAGACCAAAATAATTGTTACAGACAACACTGTAGTAGGGAGATACTCCAATAGTAATTTGGGCTCAGTAAAAGAACAGACCTGCTCCTGATCATCCCTGAGCAGCGTGATTTCTTGCTCCATCTCTCCCGCATGGCTGGTGGCCTTGGCGACCTCAGCTCTCTCCATGTCCCTCTCAGCCATGAGCTGCTCGATATGCTGTTGCTTCTCCTTCAGCGCCTCCTGCAAAGCCGTCGTGCCTGAAATCTTTCTATTATATCTCGATGATGTCTCTGTTAGCTGTAGAAAAAGCAAAAAGAAATGTCATGTTTGAGAATACAATAGAAGTCTGACTCCAAAAAAATATTGCGGTTATGCAGTGTGTACATGTCTCACCAGGCCTGTGCGACTGGGCTTGGCGCTGACAGAGGAGGCCACAGAGCTCATGGTGCTGATGGATGAGGAGCTGGGGCTTCTCTTCAGCCCCGATGGTGTGGTCACTACTTTCCGAACTGTCGTTTTTGCTTTGGCTGGTGTGGTTGAAGGGAAGCCAATGCGTGTGACTTTGTGCACGGGAGCAAATAGACCATACTTGGGTTGGCACTGAAAATATCTGCAGAAAAATGCACAGTAAAAGGAAGTGTATAAAAAGGTAATATGCATACAACTCATCTCCATTTCTGACATCTTTAGTACCTTGTGCCTGCAACTGCCCCATCATTTTTGCCAAGAGGCTCATCCAATTCCACGCCGCACCATTCACCTTTGGCAAAATCCGTTTCCCCAAGAAACCGTACCACACCCGCCTTTGTGCCACCAACCTAAGAGAGAAACCAAACCAACATCAGCAAACATTCATTCCTCTCAACAGATAAGAGGAGCTTAAAGAGTAATCAGCTTTTCATGGTAATAAACCCTGAGTGAGATAATTCCATCAAAGCGGTTGAAAAACAGCCTTTCAACAGAATAAGGCCAAATGATAAATATTAGGGGATAAACAAATGATTTTTTTTTTTTTTGGTACCTTAGGGTTACCAAGGCATCAGAGACAACCTTTTTCCCCTAAGCCAACTTCAAAATCACTAAATCGATGAAATCATGATCATGATTAATTTTTAATGCAAGGTTGTACTGTAAAACAAAATTACATTTACCATAATTAAACTACGACATTCCAGATGAAGCAGGTTACAGTGAAAACACTGCTGAACAGTTGTCATGCTGCTAAATCTGGTCATTTTTCTCAGAGGCCCAAATGGCATGAAGAACACACTTCCTCATTGTATTGCATGCTACAAATCCCTCCAGCTGAAAGGGGCAAAAAAAAAAAAAAAAGAAGTTGTGAAGAGGAAGGCAGGAAAGTCCTCTTAGCATATAATCAGATTTTCACAGCTGCCTACAGATGTCTGCATTCAACAACAGTGTTCATGATGCATGTGGTAGCTTCTATAAGGAGAGTTGTATGAGCCATGTGAACTGAAGAAGTGCTGTTCTTAGTAATGGAGACATTGCTAAGAAAATGGTTTAATGCAGAATTGCACTTCTGTAAAACAGTGATGATTGAGGCAGTTTTGTTTTTTTCTATTTAAAACAGTGAAACAAGCTTTACCAACACACGGTCACCCATCTTCAGTTCCCTTTCGCCCTTCTTGACTGATCCAGTATCTGAGAGGTTGGAGACAGATTCACTGTTGGTGCGTGTGAGGTTGGACGATGGTGCCGCAGGTGGAGTGGAGGATGCCTTCTTGGCAGTGGAATTGCTTGCGGGTAATGTTGATTTTGCGGCGGGGGTTTGTGAGACCACACTTCCAACTGAAGGAGTGGGGGATCCAGCTCGAGAGGCCGGCGCCGTCTGAGTTCCATTCGCCTCTTCCTCGGTGCGAGACAACTTGGAGGGGCGGGTGAAAATCCCTCGCAGGGCGTCGCACTCAAAGTATCGCACACCTGCCACCGACCCATCGTTCTTTCCGATTGGTTCATCTAAAACAATCCCCGCCCACTGTCCTGGGGCAAACTGTGTTTCTCCCAAAAACTGTACAAAGCCTGGCTTATTCCCATTGACCCATACACGCTCCCCGATCTGGAAGCTCTCTTCGGAGATTTTGGCATCTCCTCCACTGGCTCCGGCCACCGACTTTTCAGCCGCTGCAGCTTTAGCTTTGGGTGGAAAAAGAGAACATAATTTTGTAAATTCCCATTCTATAATTGACTAATGGGAGGAACACAACGGTTATGCATGCCGAGGCAAATTCTACAATTCCATTTCATCAGATTTCTAAAATGATGCAACAGTTGGAAGTTGTTCTGTGCCGAAGAAGTTAGTGCAGGTGAATCATTCTTTTGAGTGTTTAATTAGTTACTTGTTCATGAGAATTTAGCTTTCATGCTCAAAATTAAATCAACCTGCATCAAGTGTGCTCAAGTTTGGATAAGATTGGACCCAACAGACAACCTTGTATAGAGTAAAAATAGCAAAGACGCCATTTACTGCGAATTCCTTAACATACATAACTGCTGTCCCCAATTCCGGGCAACCCTATTTGTGAAATAGCATCAGCATTATAGAGAGACCAATTAGAGTGACTTTGCGAACATCTGCATGCTAAAGGCTGCAGAGACCTTGTGTTCAGAGAAGCAACAAGCTTCAATCTGAAAACAAACACTGTTGTAGTCAAGAACCCAATTTAGACTTAAAAAAAAAAACTAAAACATTTTATAAGGCAAAAAGATTAAATGACACATGGAGAAATGAAGCACATAAATATATAAAATCCCTTAACTATGGTGGAAAACAAGAGCTACAAACTATTGTAGTACCTGCTCACACTTATCAACCACACAAAAACACAGCAATGAAGAACAAGCACAATACTGCAGCACATCACACGACGATTCTTACCTGCACCAGGGTTGGTCTTGGGGGCTGCCGGTCCAGGTGGCCTGGCTATCTTGCTGGGACCTTTAATCCCACTGGGCTTGGCTGTGCTCATGGTTCCTCAAGTGACCAAACCCACAAGATCTGTGTCCGTCAGTGGGTACAGACTGACCCCAGAACATCAAAACAACTGGCTGCAGATCGTGACGGCCAAGTTGTTCTTCCCACTCACAAAAATTAAATGAGAAAAAAAAAGAGAGCGGAGAAAAGGCGTTGCCCAAAAAAGGGACCTGTTAAAAGACAGAGAAAAAATAAACAAAGGGGATTACATAACTTTATTTACATTTACTAGAAAAAGTGTTCAAGTTGTAGTAAAACTTCATTAAATATGTTTAGCTCTGCATTCATGGTTCCACTGATCTAATTTCATCAAGACCATTGATCATATCAGTCCTCCAAACTAACTATTCCTGAGCTGGGTTGTGATATCTGAGCTATTTGTTGATACACATTTTGCCTTGACTAAACTAATAAATTGTAGGTACAGATATGCCTCGAAGCTGTGCTCATTCGCTGTGTTTACAAGGCTGTGTTAATAGAGGCATTTTGTTTCTGTTATGACAACAAGCTTCTCAGCGTGTACAGCGTCACACTGAGGCCTAAAAATACTTGTGTCAGAGGCCTGTGGAAATGTAGTCTACTGTGCTGCCATGATGAACTTCTGACCAACTCCACATCAATGACCTTGATCAGTAAAAGCAAGGTGCCACAGTTTAACCGATTGTCTTTCAATCTATTGGTCTTGCATAAAAAAAAAAAAACGGTGTGAGGCATTTTGGCAGCTTCTTACAAAACAGGATTACTGGAGAAACACGACCACCATCACCAGCAGATTATCCTGTTTGGCAGATTACCTCAGCACAGAAGCAGACTGGCAGAGTGTTGTATTTATACAGAGTGCGCCTGCTGTTTATTTCACAGTATGACTGAGTGAGAAATCATGATAGCTTTTATAATTCCATTACCTCCATTAATTCTACCAAACAAAAACAGAACTACTAAAAAGCTCAGACTTTCGGGGCCCATGTACAAACACATCTGCAGCATCTCAGTCAGTTTTAATGTCGAGTTGCCTTCACAGAGCAAATAAAACTCCAAATCCGAACTTGATGATGTAGGACAAACTTGTACAAACTAATAAACAAAACATCTGCCAGAAATAGAAGTGATCTGTTTAAACAACTTGACCTCACAATATTATGCAGATACAGTTTGTAATAAGTGTACCACTCTGGATAATGTATAAACACACATCTTAGAAGAGCAGAAATTGGATTTCATACATTTAAAGTAATACATTTTAAATATGATCAAAACTGTTTTAATTTAAAAGAGTGAGAGAGCGAGCAAGAGAGAGAGTAATATCTAATATTGTTCACAAGTCTCCCTTTCAGAATAAACTGAAGATTTACTCCAGACACAATAACTCCACATAAATTAACTTTAAATATAAATCTATATTTAACTAGGTCAACAACATGCCTTTGATTCCTGAATGAGCCTACAAACTAAGCTGATCTTGTCATTACAATCAAGTGAGGCAACTCTCACACACCCTGGAAGATATTTCTCAGTACAGAATGAAGGATGACCATCAGCAAGCACGACCTAGTTTGAAGGCAGTGCTCCAGTTTTCTCCTGCTGAGCCTTTGAATGATACTGATTAGTGCCCTCAGGTCAAAGAGAGGCCTGAGAAAGGAATCATTTCAGTGCAAGACTGTCCAGTAAAAAAAACAAGTCAAACAAAACAACCTTTTATGATTTTCCGTCATTCTTAACGGCCTGTTATTTTGCACATTAATGAACACACCAACATCAGACATCAAGCTGTTCAGTGATTATAAACCGAGGATGTTCCAACTCTGATTGGTGAGTTGATGCAGTCAGCTGGATATGATGTACTTACACTGAAGACTTTCCCACAGCAGTAATGTTAATCTTTTTTCACTGACTCTCAGTCTAATCTGTTGTTTGAGTGGAGGCCAAATACCAAAGCTTTGCTACAGTTACAGCCCGACTATCAAAATGCAATTTCTCACACAACAGTTTATTATTGACAAAAAAAGTTTGGATGAGTATTTAAGTACTCCGATTGCCCAGTGATCACTAATGCCATTTGATTTCACATGGTATGGTGAAGACGAATTTGCAAAGAAATATCCCCATAACACGACTACATACTTAACTAGTTGTCACAGAGCTGAGAATAACCAGCTGCAAGTGAAAGCATGCTTTCAGTCATTGTCACCTTTCCATATTGGTAAGGGACTTCGGTAATGCTCAACCAAGTACACTAAATCCAGCTTTGTCACAGAGGGCCATGTCCAAACTCCAGGCCATTGAAGTCTATCTATATACACTTTCCACTTGAAACAAACGGGATATATTTTATGCCACTGACTGAGCAAAAACAAGGGCGCTCACAACAACCTTGCACCAGAAACACCCATATATCTTCGATGGTGTGTATTATCTGATGAAACCAGTACATGCTCTTGTCTTGATCAGGACAGGGTCAACTAAAGCTCTGCATCTTCCTTTCTGAGGAAACATCTGCTGGGATGATTATGTAGGCCCCTGCTGGCACCGACATACAAAAGGCATAAAAAGCAGAGGACAGAGGCAGAAGCATCCTGCATCCGCAGTGGCTGTGAATTCATTCGCGTTGAAGGCAAGAAGCTTCACAGCCCATTAGCAGATGTAAAAATCTACTCTTCGCTCAGTACATATCCACAGCACCCTGCCTCCACAGACTGTGGCTCTGACAAGGATAACCAAACTATTGATATACCAAATGACAGTTCTTAACACAAAGATTGAGAGAGCAAACCGTTTTACCAGCAAATGCGGTCGTCACATGTGAAACCTGACTCCTAAGCCAAGAGGAGACATTCAGAGCTATTTTCTGTTTAAATAATCAATGTAAAAGAACATACCTGGGTCACAGGAAGCACCTGCCTGGCATATGTTTAAATGTTTTTCTTGCTTGTTCATTGGGTGGTCTGACGCAAAATGTGAGATACTATTTCACGCAGAATATATATATGGCAGTCTAAACTCTGGTGTCATACACACCCTTTGATCCCAAACTGAAATATGTAGAACAAGAACTGGACTGTTCAGAATGAAGCCATCTCCTGTAGTTCAGGTAGAAATCCCAACCACTATGGAATAAGATGGTCTCTTTTAATGTTAGTGTGTTCATGTCAACCACAACTTTTAATCATCACAATAAACTTGAAACTATGACCCGTCTTGACTTTAATTCTGAATCAGAGAAAGAAGAAATCAAAACTGTGGATTTGACAAATTTAACTACAGAACACGAGTAAGTAAAACTTTCCATCATGTTGTGCAATGCATGGTTCAACTCATGTGGATTGTTGAGGACAAAATCACATTGTGAAACAGTGATACTGTATGAACATTATAGCTACCAATTCTTTCAAATACTATTTAGGAGTAATAAAAAGTATACTTGACTACCACATTCAAGATCAGACGCTACACAATAATTATGGACTTTGGAGAGATGACTAAGGGGGGGAAAGTCTTTAGATGAACTTTTAGCTCAATACTGCACAGAATTACTGATATAGCCCTATACTATACTAAACTTGAATAGTCTCAAATTACCTCACACTATTGGTCACATTCACACACAACAGAGGCAACAACAGATATATGCAAAGTCCCCATCATTGACCTGGAGTAACTTTGCATTATGTGTCTTATCCAAAGACACTTGGAACTATGATCAGTAGAAAATTAAGATTAAATCTAAGATTGGAGGACAATCTCTTACACTTTCTCACCCACAGCCATCAAAAACTAATGTGGCAAATGTTGACAAATTAGTTTTTCATGTGGCTACACTAGTCAACGTGTATCACACAACAAATGGGTACTAAACCAGATGGATATACCTTGTGTGAAAAGGTTATCGTGTCACATTTAGTCATACAGCATCATAACAAATGTTTAAAACTAAGGTACAATGACAAACAGTAAAATGTATCATGAACATTTGTAGACAGCAATAAAGATAATGACTTAATGAGTAAATGTAGTTATAATAACTTAATAAAATGATTAGATTTTACCGTTTGATAGAAAGAAACCAGAGATATGCAGTCTCATATCCAGTTATGGTAATGTCAAAACAATTTTGGAAAAAAGAAATTGTGCAAGCAAAATATGACGACAGACACAATGTCAGCTAGTCTGTCCCACATCTCCAGCATTGTTTCCACACTGCAAAGCAGCGAGGAGTGCCTCAGCATTGTGTTGGGAGGTGCCTTTCTCCGACTGCAGCTCATTGACTCTTAAACCAAGCTGCTTTTTAACTGTGTCTGACAGCAGGACTTCATTATTTCAATCAGTCACATTGTGAAACCGCAAAAACTGCCTGGGCCAGTGCACGCAGCGCCTGAAAGGTTGGACACCGTCAGTCAGCAGCTAAACGGACCGAGGGCTACCGATGAGGTGGCACCTCTGATCGGACTGGACGTTGCAGTGAAATGCCATGTCAGCTAACTTCTCCCCCGCCCGTCTGTAGTCTTTTTACCCCGCAGGTGTGAAAGAAACACTGCCAGAGTTACACCCAGTGAGTGCATTCACATCCAAAGAGGCGACTCACACACAAGCAAACAAAAAAAAAAAAAACTGCCGTCAAAGCATTCCCCAAGTCCAAAAGTCTCCGCAATGTCACCGGAGCTCCGGCAGGGCACACTGCTGCTACAAGTCACCAACAAAACGTGAAGATTAGATCACCTGTGTGGGTAGATCTGGTGTTAAATGTCGCAGTAGTAAGCAGAAGACTCGCACCGTCACCTCCGGGATTAAACGAACCCTTGTCGGGTATCACGGGGAGATTAGTTAAATTGGAGATTAGCAGGGAGGCCCGGGCGGTGCAGCCGGCGGTGGTCTGGACCGACACAGCCAGAGGAGCGGAGCCGCTTAGCTAGCAAGCTAAACTATAACACCTCAACTAACGTCCACAGCCACCTGAACAACTTTCACCCGGCGGCCGGCCTCGCGCCTGACAGCCGCCAGCACGGACAAAGTAGACTGAAATAAGCGACAGCTGTTTGAGCGGAGACTCACCTGATACGTGCCTATACAGCCTGCCTCGTCCGAGAGGGGATTTTTTCCTTTTCCTCCCCAACGCAGCTAACAAGCTAAGTGTCGAACCGACTACTGCTGCTGCTTCCTTCACACACGGGGAGTGGGAGGCAGGCAGGCGAGCAAGAGCGCAGCGTAGGAGCCGCCCGCCCAACGGCCGACCGTAACGTCAGCGTCAAGGGAAGAGAGCGAGCAGAGCTGGTCTGTGCGTGAGGAGAGCGCACTCCCACATTTGACTGAGCAGACGCACACACATACAAATAAACTTTACTGGCGCAATTAGGCAACACGTGTGACTCAGGAACTGTTTACTGGCGTGTTGCGAATTACATTGAAATCCTTAATTTTCAATATATTTCAGAGAGGAAATTATAAAGAAGGTGACACTCCACTTAGAGCCCAAATAAACAATAAAGGTCCTCTTTACTACTAAGCTGTATTGAAACAACTAAAAGTTATCCCAATGGGAACATTCGACTCGTTTTCACTGCTTAAAGCGCATGCAGCGTTTCAATTTCTGACCGAAAAGACAATGCAGAGGTGTTCAAGCGTGAAGTCTAACAAAACGTGAATTAAAAATATATTATGTAAATGTTACGTCAAAAACACAAGTCTGTTGCTTTAAGGTCAGGTGTAGACATCAGCCGTTGTCTTTGTATAATAAATTATTCAGTAGGCACTCAAAAATTCAGCACGCGCAAACACGGAGATGTGAGTATTTGCATAAGTATGCAGTGTAGGTGGATGAACGCTGGGCATGCATGTCTTTGCTGGTAATTTTACATAACTGTCCTTCACATTTGTTTCCTCTTTTTCTCAACTTGGAAAACATCTCCTTTAACAGCCTATGACTTTAAAGCCCTTACAAATATACATTTAATTGTATGAAGTTTATTACTAATTGGTCAGTTTCAAATGATCATTTTATTAATTGTAAATTTTAAACCAGTTCTGATTAAAAGTAAATTTTTTCTACAATCCACTCCAATAATCCAGAATATTACCTGCACATCGGCATAGATTTCTGGTAAATAGTAATTTTATGTGCAAGGCACCTCTAAATCCTCAGGTCAGTGGAATATAAGATTTCTCCAATCAAATGTATTCTTCATAATTGTAGACTCCTTACTCAAAAACAATACAAACTACCGTAATACACTTGAGCAAGAATAATGTTTATTCATTGCAAAGCATTGATGTGAGGTTAAAAATGAAGGAAGCCATATTACAAGAATAAAATCTGAAGTCATTTAACAAAAACAAAACAAAAATAAAAAATAAGCCCAAATATTACAGGTGCTACAAAAATCAGAGACTAACTGGTCAAATTCATTGCTGTGGTAGCATCTCTAAAAAGACTTCACTCATTGTATGTGTACAATCTGTACACAAAAAAATTGTAAAGTTTAAAAAAACAAAACAAATGAAGAGGACAAAAAATAATTTTTACTGAAAAAATATGTTATAAATCATGAGGAATTTTTATTTTTTCTTTGCCAAATTTCGAGGGGAGCTTTTCAGCAAGTCTCTGATCCGAAGGTATGTTCCTGTAGCTTCAGCAACTTCGGTAAACTCCGGTGTGTCTTCAAAGGGAACGATGCCGACCGCAAACTTGCTGCGGTGAGGGACAGCTCCCACTTTTGCTTCATTTTCAGAATGATCACAGTCTTCACCCTTCTGATGAGAATCAGCTGCATCAGGGCTCTGTGGACTATCCTCCAGGTATTTGATTGAATTGGAACTCTGTGGGGTGTCATTATGTGATTTGACCGCCTCGGGGCTCAGAGGGCTGTCCTCTTGTGTTTTAACGGGTTCTGGGCTCTGAGGGCTGTCATCCTCAACTTTAATAGGCTCAGTGCTTTGAGAGGAAACCTCTTCAATTCCCACTTCCCTTTGAACGTTCCCTCCGTCACAAGGCTCTGCGGGTGTCATCGTGTCTATTGCCTCTTCAACCTCTTCTGATTCCGTATCCACGTGTGCAGGTGTGGAAACGCTTGATGAACTGGGTGCAGGTGTTCCCACTGCCGGTGTTTCGCAATCACTATTCGTGGCAGTGTCGGCATTTTCTAGCGCCGCCCAGATCAATCGCTGCTGCTCCTCCAGCTCCTCCAATGTCAGGTCGTCCTCGGTTTCCACAGGAGTCTCAACCACAACTGTGCAGTTACGCCTTTGCAGGACCGGAGAGCCATTTTTGGGTGTGAGTGGAGGTGTGCCTCGAGGCAGAGGTGGGGGAGTGGGTGTAGCAGGAGGAGTGCCATGAGGTAACGGAGGAGGTGAACTGAAGCAGGGGGAGCCAGGGGGCAGAGGTTGTTGGAACTGGAAGTCCCCGTGGCCGTGGATATAAGGTGTGCCTGGATCTAGACATTAAACGAGAACCGAAAGCTTTGACATTTATAAAAAAACAAAACAAAAAGAATTAATTAAAAAACCCAGCAGATTCAATAATTAGTGTTTCACTCAGCTCAATTGTTGATTCTGTACCTGATAATGTAAAAAAGCAGTACTTTATGGAATAGTTCAAAAAAGCAACAGTGTGAGAGCTCAACTAAGCTGCTTTAGGTTTATAAGTTTTAGTCAAATAGGTTTGCAGTACTTCAAACTGCATTAGTCTGTACAAAAGATGCTATAAATTGATAAAATGATTGATTAAATGACTGGATGATTCAGTGGCAAGCTGCTTTCTGATGTCCATACTCTGCAGAATGTGACTATTTGTATCTGTATTTACTCTTAGTTATCACTCTCCTTGAATGAAATCTATTCATTGATACTTTCTGATAAACTACCAGGGCGCTGTAATAACTGGAGTCTGCTGTGGAATAAATAAAGTCTCATATCATTGCTTGTGCTATTTGGCAAAAGTGAAAGAGCATTTATGTCAGAGTAGCTTCTATAAAAGGGCATTTTAGATACACAACCGTGTACCTGCTAAAAGAAATTGAGCAAAATGAACAACTACCTGATTCAATATCCATGTCAGAGGTCTGGTCAGGACTACATTTAATCTTCTTTCTCTGCTGTGGAGATGAATCAGATTCTTGCCGTCTCTTATTACTGTTGGCACCAGGCTGCAGAAGAAGAAGCACAGGCAATGACCTTATTTCAAACAGTGATTGCAGGTCCCTAACCGATAAAAGCATGTGGAACAGCGAGTGTTTCCTGGAGGTGTAAGTGTGGCAAAGTATTTTGCTGAATCTATTAATCTATTAACTTGTGGTCCACAAAAAGCTTTGAAAGTGAGACTTGAAGAAGTAGTTGTGTAGTATAAAGTTGGGGCTCAATGCTGGGCCCTGGGATCTGCTTTGGGGAGCACTAAAGCTTCTCAAGAGGAGATCTGAGTCTTTATATTTCCTGAGGATGTCAATTTTAGACTGCATATGTCATGCAAACCTTTAATTACTTATAAAATCTAGGACAGATTTGAGGACATTTCTCCTTTTGTATGTATTTGGGAATGTGTGTCCACTTGTGTTTGGCAAATCACAAATTTGAGAAGGTGCCTGCAGCCTTTCTTAGATGTTATCTGAGAGACTCTAGAAGACAATGATCAAAGTGGTAAAAAGAATAATGAATACTATGATTACATGAGGATCCCCTGTGGCAACCAGAAAGTTTGGGAACTACCAAATACCATAAAAGAGCACTCGCTTTGAGAGACAAATAGAGCAACATAGAGATTTTAATTACCGTTTGAAAGTTGGACAGGTAAGCTGCGTAGTTTTGCTTCTGGTGACTGCTCTGCATTGGAATTGAACCATAATGCATGAACTCCTGGATGTTTAAAAATACATAGAAGTTATTTCATTTGCAGGATTGTAATAGTGAAACAAATGAAACCATTAAATCAGTGGAAAAAGGTGCCACTTTTTATACAAATTTTTTATCTGGAAAGTGTAGAAATCATGGATCAACAACATTTAAGCTAAACATTTAGAAAGAATATGCTGTTCTTCTCACATCTTTCATTTTGTGTGGTGCAGGTACATTGAAGCCTGGAAAATCCACCAGCTTGGCAACGTCATAACTCATGCTTTGCGAGTTGCTGTTGTCCTCATTTGAGCCTGCAAATTAGTAGAAAAAAAACACAGAAAATAAATGTGGCAATGCATTTATTGAAACATCATGTGCTTTAAAAAAATTAAATAAATCAAGCTATTCAGTTTGATTTCCACCCATGAAAAAATGTCAAAATATAACACTCTTCCTCCATTTCAAGGAATCACTTGGTCAGAGCTACATTTGTTTCAAGATCACTACCACATAAAAAATGTTCTGGGAATTTGAGTACACAAATTCCAAACATGAACAAAACAGCTGTAAATTCAGAAATGTTTAGACCATTCAAGTGATTTTTTAACTCGTCGCATGCCTTTAAAATAGGTTTCGTCATTGTATGACTTTTCCAGCATTTCAATGATGATCTCACAATTTTATTGAAGAGCTTACCATTTCCATCATAGAGTGATAAGCCAGAGTTTTCCATCTCTGCCTCTTTGAGCCATCCTGGTGGGTAGCCAAGTTGCCTCATTCGATAAATGAGAGGAGGAAGGGTGTTCCCATCAACTCCCAGCGCTGCCAGCAGCTCCTCACTGTCAAAAAACAGCACAATATCTCAAAACTTTAAATGATAAGCAACTTTATGTACATTAGATAAAGGGTTTACAGGCAAGTAAATTAAATACATGTGTGTATGTATGTTTATAGGTGTGTGGGTATACTTAAATATGGATTATCTATTTTCTTAAACTATGTTTTATCTATATATATCATCATCATCATCAAAAGGATGTATTTATATGGATATGTATGTGTATATATAAAAGATGTGATTACACATAAAATGCCATATACCTGAAATGTTTTTGTTATTTTATTTAATTAATGTTTGTTATAATTATATTCAGATATAAAATCTTGCCTCAAGACTCCAGGCTTGTATTTAGCAAACCGCTCTTCCACTTCAGCATGGTATCGCTGGTTACTCTGCCCACCCTGGCTGTTCTGATTAAACTCCTTTCTTCGTTCATTAATTGCAGCCATGTCCTTGGGCTATGAAAGTAAGAATGTATAAAATGTAAGACGTTCAACTTGGAATTTTTTGTTAATTTCACATTAATAAACCTTCAGCAATACCTTGGGACAATCTCTCAGCTGATGACTGCTGGAACCACAGTTGAAGCACATGGACTTGGGTCTGCAATAGACAGAATTGGAAAAACCCTTTATTTTATAATATAATTTTACATTATGTGTGAGAACAGCAAACTATGGCTGTGAAAGGAAAAAGCGAACAAAATAAAATTTTCTTTCAAAGTCTTACCTTTTGTCTTTCATTTCTATCTCCTGCCCATCTATTCCAACGACTTGGTTGAAAATCTGGTGATAGCTTTGCAACAGTGAAGGAATGTACATCTCTCCATGCAGCATTCATTAATATATATTCTTTATATTTCGGATGAAAGTCCCACAAAACACTGAAGCTTTAGAAAAATAAAAATAAAAAAGGGCTTTTATGAACCCTCGCTAAAAACAGTTAGATAAACACTGATCCCGAGACATAAAGGTCTAAAAATTCAACCATGATAAAAGATACGCTGGAACATCCCATCCATCAGTGAGCTGTGGGTTTTCATTCACTAAAGGCTGTCCCAGTTTGTCAATACTGAATGTAGTGAAATATAACACACTCCCAACAACCTAAAAAGCAAATAACAAACAAAATATATCAATAACCAAAATTTACATGGGATTATATAAAAATAAAAAAAAAAGATTGTCAATATTACACGACATTGTGCAAAAAGATATACTCACTTTGAAGGCTTCTGTTGTTGTTCTCACAGTACCGAGGGACTGCTTCTCTGGATGTTCTTCGAGAGCAAAAGCTGAATTCTTCATACAGGACAATATATGATTGTTTTAAGATAGACAAATTCAAACATTTATTAATCAAATTAAAACAGATTGTGTGCATTTATACCTGGGGTTTAACATGAAATGAAGATTTCTTCTGAACATGTGCTGCTGACTTGTGCTTTAAAATCAGACTGCAGATGCAATCTTCGATTTCTTGACGACATTGCCTAGGTACACATTGATTGATGTTGTCAGTCTTAATTATATTGACAATTTATACAAAATGAATGATCTGAAGCAGAAAACATCTGATGAGTATTATTTTCCTGGGAGAAAATGCCTTGGTCATGCCAAAGGTAGGAGAATGTCAGACCGATTGAGGATGACACAAATATAATGTATCAGTAACAGTAAAACTCCCAGCAGCTGCTTGATCTTAATCCCGTACAACACCTTTCAGAAATGGTGAAACGGAGAGTCATATCCTGGATGTGCAGCCAATAGTTATGTGCAGCCAAGTGACACAAATCTTACGTGAACATCAGCACGTGTAAGCCCATTGGACGGTGACTTACTTTGATATGCTGTTGTTTGCATAGAGGACCTGCAGAAGTGGTCCATCCATGTTTACGTCATCCATTGTGATCCCACTGCAATGTGAGAGGAACATGAATGTTAGATCATCTGTTAGACTCATTAAAAAACAAAATTTAGCATTACGTTTTTGGGATCACCTCGGCCGTGACAAGACGTTCAGCTTCCTCCGCAATACATTATGTGATCTGACAATTAAGAGAAAAATATAGCGGGGCAGCAACAAATGTTACACGAGAAAATTCCATGGGCCTACTGCAGGAATGAGGGGAAAAAAGGAGAGAAGAGCTTTAACATTATGACAAGAACCGCTTCCTCCGGCGCGACGTCAGTCACACATTAATGACGAGGCAGTCGCATGTAGAAAAATATCCGAATTTGTATCACATATGTTCAAGGCCTGTGGAACACTGGTGAGCAACAATTCAGAATTTGCTTGCATTTCCCTACAGTGTCAACGAGGCCCTGATGGAGGCACACGTGTTAGCAGACGCCTGCAGTTAGTGTTTTGATCACAGACTGACCAGCCGATGTCGGCTAATGCTAACAGGCTAACAGCGCCAAGGATATTCTCTTCAGAGAGTCGCTGGATGTGCTCATCACACTCCTCCAGTCTGGTCCGCAACTGGCTCGTCTCGACCTGCATCTCGTCGTCATCATCCGTGAAGCGGATATGTTTTGGAACGGCCGAGACCGAGTCCGAGTCCTGGAGCTGTTCAAACAGCTCACTGTCTCCAAAATCAACCTCCGCCATTTCTTCGCCCCCCTGCAGTGCATGACGGGAGTTCACAGGTCAACTCGACGTCTCTGTGCGCTCATTGGCTTGCATTGGTAGTCACGTGGTGTTAACGTCACACTAACAGTAGAGGTTGTGTCTCAGAAGCCCATTGTTTTGTTTTACAGGGTATCGTCATCTTCTACGATAGCTAACAATTCATCGAAATAAACCTCACACTCCTATAACATCGTATTGTTTTTTATATGAACCTTCAGTGTAATTTTCAAATAATTGCAAAGTACTTTGAATCGACCTGTGAGTGAATGGTGCACCATAGACTTGCCTTGCCTTGATAGTGCGAATAATTTTGAAAGACATTAAACATTCACTGACATTGTCGTTGGCCTCAGATATTAAATACATGTTTTAAATATGAGTTCAGTTTGTCAGTTTAGATGTTATTTAATTTCTCTTTCTCTTTCGCTTCTTTGTTCTGGCAGACAGAGCGCAGGGAATAAACTACTCAGTAATATCCAATAGAGTCGCTTCGTTTGTTTCCTTCGTTCACAGACGCTTGTTCTATAGAAATATTCGGGGTTTCTGAGGGATAATGAAAGATATGTAACTTGGTTGGAGGCTTAATTTGCTTCCAGCAATGTCCAGCGGCTCCACTATCCACCTGGCATTCCCGCATTGTGACGGTGGTTCTCGGAAAATCCGCTTCCTTTACTTAGTGAACGTGACATCGTTCAGGCTGACTGAGGGTCCCATCAAGGTGAGACACGTGCAGGTTCCCACATAACTTTTCCACAAACTATGTCATTTCAAATCAAATATCTGAATCCGACCAGATGTTGCTGGCCAGTTGTTGAGATTTTACTGTTAACGTTTTATTTGTTGCTATTGCTGTTTCAGGAAGAAGTGATTCCTCTGTATTTGGGAGCTGACGTCCTTTTTAACACTGACATCCGAACAGAGAACCATCCCAGATACCACGCCAAGCTTGCCAAGAAAGGACTTGCTACAAAAATACACTTTTCATCAGGTGAAGTGCTTATAATGAGATGAGCAATAGCTATACCTAAATAAAGTATAAACACTCCACACAATATCATAGTTTAATGAATGGCACAGGTAATGGATTAGTCTGGCCTTTTTGAATGTTGTCCCAGTCTTCAATAAGTGCACATCCTGAAATTTGTTGAGTCATAAGCATTGTGAGCAAGCAGGCAGCAATACTAAAAACCTTTTCTCTCCACTCCATTTCAAGGTATCCTTTTCTCACCGATCTAAAGAATTATAGTGTTATTATTATCTGTTAGTGTTATACCTTTCTGGCTTGGAGATTAACTCAATTTGTCTTCTGCTGCTTTGGTGTCAAATCCTCTTTTGAATGTGTAATTTCTATTTTTCAAACTAATGATGTAATTTCCAGGATGTGGGGGTTCTTTGCATGTTCTCCTTATGCATTTATGGATCATCTCACACAGTCCATAAACATTATACATTAATTTTTCTCACTGTAATGACCATAGGTGTAAATGTGATTGTCTTTGCTGTACCCTGCCTAAACCCATAGTCAGCTGGGATTTTATCCAGTGCTCTGCAAAATTTGGAAAATATATTAAGATAGATTCAAATCTGTTATCAGGATATAGCACACAGAGCTCATCCCCAAGAAAAAAAACATGTTACAGGTTACTTTGAGTCCTTTTCAACAAGCATTAAACACTGAGGAAAAATTAATAAGCCCTTCTCATAAACGGTTGAATAAACAACATAATCACATTCAGTACACAACGATTCTCCAACACTGGTTTTGAAAATCTCCCCTATTGTAGTACCTGTCTCCAGCACACTGGATTCCACTCAATGTTTCGCATACCCCTACAGAATCTGAACAGCAACATATTTATCATGTTTTGGTGTTTTGTAGCATGGAGGCCTTTGAAAACATGCCAGCTGTTCGTTTCCCAGGCTTTACAAGTTGTGTGCACATTAACTATGTTATTCTCCCCCCTGGTTCACTCTAGCATTCAGGTTTCATGGTTTGAAGGTCCCTGCAACAAATAACAGCCTCTGGTTCTACAGTATTCAAGGACTTTTTCGAGTAGCCTTCGATATCTACAGTAGGAAAGAACAGCTTACAGTTATGGAGAACCTACAGGCAAGTCACACTGTGATTATATATTTGTTATGAGCACAGCTGGAGAATTCTTACAAGTTTTAAAGGTATTTATCTCTCTCCAGGATGTTTGGAAATCGCAGATTAATGACAGCCCCCTGAATATGAGTTACAGCCTCAGCGCGCAGGTGGACCTGTGTCCTACAGAAGCAAGGATGGCAATGTCACCGCCTTGTCAGCAGGTTGACAGGAAATTAGAGGATCAAGAGGGCACTGACACAGCCATCACATCAGCAGATCACGATTACTGTTCTTCTCCCAAGCCGAGTTTACAAACTGAGCAAAGCCAGCTGGTTTTATCCTCCGTGAGACATAAGCTGCACCACTTGGATGAGCAATTCGCCTCTGAACCTGTGACCTGCACAGAGCTGCTGAAAACGGTTCTGCTGCTTTTAGAAAACATTGATCGGTACATAAATGGGAATCTCGAAGAAGAGCAGGCGACTGAAACTGTGTTGGCCCTGCTGGAAGCCAAAAAGTGGGGCCCCGCATACTCCAGCTCCTTGCTCAGCTGTGTGGGACGTTGGCTTGGGCAGCAGTTTCACACAGCCAACAGCAGCATCAGCCAGAAAGTGGAGGGCTTCAAAGTTCAGCATATTGAGCGAATCAGTGATTTGCCGCCTGCGGAGGAGCTCGCTGCAGAGCTCTTCCCCCAAGCCATGCAAACACTGCTGCTCCACTGGATGGGCTTAAGCGAGGAGTCCTCCCTGGAGAAGAGACACAGTGAATACCCCATTTTGCTCCTCATCCTCGAGTTTGCCAACCACAACCTCATCACCGGTGTAGCTCATGTACTGTACTCCAGCCTTATCTGTAAATAAAAGTTAAATCCCTTACAGCCTCTAGTCCAACTATTATAGAGCTGCGTGTGATGCAGTGGTTTTTCTCCTGACAGACTATTTAAGGATGTATACTTCTAATTTTGCATCACACCAAGTAGTTTTTATAGTTAAATGGCTGATTTTTCTCCCCATTTTAAGATGGTGTATAATGTGACCGTTACCTGTTGTAGAGATCCAATGGCAATAAAAGGCATTTCTCTCCTTGTGTTAGTGCTAGAGGCTTTCAATTTTAAATCTGGAATGTACTTCACCCGCCATACTTAGTTTTACATTAAAGCTTGCGGGTTATGGTTACTTTAAATTTCCTCCAACATTCCAAACATCCTTGCAAGGTCAATTGATGACCCTCAATTGCCCACAGGTGTTTGGACTGTGATGGACTGGCAGAGTTCTTCCTGCCTTCACCGTCATGATTCATCTCGTTGCCCAACCCACACTTGGAAGACAGCTGCATTTCCTGACGTATGAAAAAGAATTTTAAAGACAAAACTATTTTATTTTGGAACATTTGAAACATAATGAATCCACAAGTTCTTCCATGGTAGCCCAGAACACGACATGTATGAACAACCCATGGTTTGTTTATTGTGGTTCAGTCAGAAGTGAAACTTCCCAGTCAACGCTACATTGATGTAGAATGCCTTTTTTTCTGAATGGATGTAAACAGTGTTCATTTCATCCACATTATATTCATTTTATGTTCAAACAATCACATATCAATATATCATGGAGTTGTCTGGTTTTGTTGTTTTTTTTTAAAAAAGCTACCACAGTATTCAAAACAAATATCCAATTATTAAGCATCGTCCCGTCAAAATGATGCTTTTATCCGAAGATGTACAGATTAATAGTGACTGAGACGGACTCAGCATCTGGCTATTTACATGTTCAAACATATGAGACCTTTGTCTATAAATAAGTTACAGATTCAAAGCAACATCCATGCAAGCTTGAGAGCTAGCGATGAATTGGTAGTCCTTGATGATCGGATGAGCGGCGAAGAGAGCCAGCATTTGGCACTAGATAGAATCCATTCCACGTGAGAAGGAGGAGGTGAAGCCAAGGCCCATCCCCCTCTGAGTGTGAGTCTGAGACCGAGCCATCTCGTACTGGACGTCCAGGTTCCTGAACATTTCCTCCTGCTTCTGAAGAGTCTTCAGGCCTTCGTCGTTAAGTGGTTTGGAAGCTTCTGTTTCGTCTTCTCCCTGCAGAGATGTTACAAGTTGGTCTTCATGAAGTGGAGGCTCTGAGTGTAACTTAGCAAGTAAAGCGACATGGTCATACTTACTTTAATACCCATTAGTTTACGAAATTTAACATTTTGGTCCTTGTTTCCAAAGTTTAGTTTCTCCCACAGCTCAGCTGTCTGGGACTTGTCCTAAAGAGAAAAATAAAAGTTTTATGAAGAGACAGAATATGTAAACCTTTCCTGCCTGAATACTAATGAGCAGCAACACATAAAAATAAAACTCGTACCCCTTCTTTCTTTCCCTGCCATAGCATTTTTCTCTTTTTCTCCTGCTCCGCAAACCTCATGGGGTTGACAGCAGACGGGTTGTAGTAGCTGGGCACGGCGATCCCCGTCTCAGCCAGAGTCTTTGCTTGAAGAGCTGCCATCTGAGCTGCCATGGCGATCTGAGGAGTGACCTGCGTCCCGGATGCCAGGAGGGCTGCCACATTGAGGGCGGGGTTTGAGGCGGCGGCGGCGGCAGCTACAGCTGCAATGGGGGCTGCAACTGTATTTGGAATATAGATGTTTTTAAATGGAGCTTTGTTTAGAAAGAAAGATGACGTGAGGTCTTCAAAATCACATCAAATGCGAATGCAAATAATTCAATAAAAATGATGCACTTTTAACACTGCAAAGTAAAAGCTTGTTCTATTGTAAACACACAGACAGATATGCACAGAACCAGGCGCCATAACTTGCCATTTAAAAGATTAGAAGCAGAAATTGCGGCTGTGTAAGAAATAACTGGCAACATTCGCCATTGACAGACTTTGATGTGTTTAACAGCTTTACAGACTACTGCTACCTGCAACACTGCCTCCATCTGTTCCTCTCAATAAACATTCCTGCTACTTCCTCGCTATGTAAGTTATTGTAATTGTTTGTCCTCTCTAAAGCAGAACTTTATTCTTCTTCTGAACACTGGGTTCATTTAAATCCCAACGCAACGGATGCATGGGTGTATAAAGGCAGTGATGTTTACAACCCTTTACGTCTGTTTTCGTGTGTATGTAGAATATAAAGCAGAACATACCAGCAGCTATCTCCTGTTGTTGCTGCTGCTGTTTCTCAAACATTTCCTTCTCCTTCTGCTCCTGTAGTTTCTTCGCTCTCTCCAATCTGGAATTGGAAAAAAAAGAGTGAAGACTATTACAGCCTAAAAACAAAACAAAAACACCATGTTCAAGAACTGTATGCGATATCATACAACATAAAGTCAAGCAAATGCCAATAGTCCAAACTCGACTGGGAGTGTCTGTATTTAAAAAAAATAAATAAATAAAATTTGTTGGTTTGAACCTAAAAACATCTATTACCACTTGGATTCATATATTTTATTAGTTTCCTCAGACATTCAAGCAGTATTAACATTTATCAATGTCTCTTTATAAAGTTCTCTAAAATCTTACACATAAAAAGCTCTTCAAGCTGCTGCCTCACCTTCTGGCCAGCGCCTCTTGTGCGTCCATGGCTGTGTTTCTGCCCCTGAAGGCAGGTGGATTTACAGACCGGCTTCGACTCTTTCGGCGCACCTTTTCAGGTTTTTTTTTCCGCTCCCTTGAGAAACAAGAATGAGAAATCATAAAAGCATACTGACAGACAAAATGAATATTCAGGAACCTGTTAACAACAGAAAAATGTTCTTCCTGAGCCCACCTGCTCTTACTGCGACTCCTGCTGTGATGGCGATGCTTGGTTCTTGAGCCTGAGCGAGATCGAGCCTTCTTCTTCTTGTCCCGGCTGCGTGACCGCGATCGGCGTTTGTCCCTGCTTCTGCTGTGGCGCTTTCTGAAAAAAAAGACAAGAAAAGTTTATCTTACTTAACTCGACACTTTAAACTTCACTCCATCCCATTTTGAGTGATGTGCTACTTGAGATTAAGAAGTAAGAATTGGCTGGCTCACTAAATGAATGTGTTGAAGTTATAAAACCAAGGCCACTTAAATACAAGATCTGCTGAACTATATTTCTATAACGAGCAGACGAACCTCTCTCTTGAGTGTGACTTGGACAAGCTTCGGCCTCTCGAAGACTTCCTCTCCTTCCGTCTAGATCGCTCCTCTCCATTTTCGGCGGACAGTCTCTCCTGCTCGAGCCGCTCGTCTGTTTTTCTGTGTGATTTTGATGGCTTCTCAGAGTCCCTCCTTCGTGCCTGTTTTAAGAAGAAGTTGTCTCTTTCAGGAAAATAGTGCAACAAAAAGAGTTAGTACCATGGCTTACAGCAGGGAGCATGTCATAAATCTGACAAGCTGAAAAATAAAATAAATTCTCAATTCAGACCCATTTCCAAATATGTTACTCTCAGAGCATCATGGCATTGTGTGGGCTTCTCTTGTGTTTGGCTGCACTTATAGGAATCAAAGCCTCATGTTTGGAGCCTTTCAATAATTTCAATAGTGTGCATGCAAACTTAATTGAAGTCAATTTACAACAAGCAACAGTTCACTGTGAGCAAAATACTTAAAAAATTGTGAACACAGAGGTTGAAGACGGGATGGGCATCAAACTTACTTCATACAGCTTCTGCTTGAATTAACTATAAAGTAATATTACATTCTTTTTGCCCATCCCAAACTGCAAGAGATGCAAGAGTTAATGGCAGTTTTCCTACTAACAATGTGAAACAAATAAGAGTTTGAATGGCAGATAGTTACCTGTCCCAGTAGTAGGCATATTATTTTGCTATGTCAGCAGGGTCTTCTGTTCAGTCTCTTCGTGCATTAGCACGCTGAGTATGATTTATTGTAGAAATGTTATCATGTGATCTATACACAGGATTTAACAAAAAATAATAGACAACTACTCATTACCATTAAATATGGTAACAAATAATGACATATATCCAAGGTCAGAAGCTTCCACTGAGACATGTGAGCATATGTGGGGCAAAAAAAAAAAAGGACCATTTCCATGTGATTAAGCCCCTCGGCATCTATGTCTGTCCCTCTTACTTTAGCTACAGTAACAAGGCTATCCTAAAAAAACATACTCACCTCGACCTAAGCCTAACGATGACTATGACCAAAGGTCTTTAAAATCACATGTGTGTTTCAAATGTAAAAGAATAAATGCCTTAGTTACCTCTTTGCTCCTGCTGCGACTCCGTCTGTTTTTTCTGTCACCTGGAAATACCAAAAAAGAGAAAATTCATGAAATTGGTCAACAGAAACAAATCTGGTGCACAACAAATCTAATACTAAAAGAAACGTAGATCCCAGGGTAGCACATGAGATTTTCAAACTGAATATAACCAGTTAGGGCTTTTAATGAACCCTCTCGGCATCTTACTACTTCAGTATCGTTATTGCTCACCTTAAAAATCTATTTCCATCTTGATTGTGGAAGTTTCCATTAAGTATATGTGTGCATTATATTGTAGTTTGGACTACTACTTTGAAATGTATTTAGAGTTCTGAGTCAATCGTTTATACGTCTGCCGATCTGCATCTCATCAGGTGCCATCTCTTGATCAGCTACAGTTATAACTCTTAAACGCAGTAATGAAAAATGTCCTTTCAAAGAGATAATTTCATATTTAGCTCCGTATGTTAGACTTTTTGAAGTCAAACTGCTACATGTTAATGTGATTCCATGTTAGAGAAAGTTACACTTCACCAACGTTCTGCTCTTATTAAATATTCCACTGAGACAGTTTTGATGTGATACACTAACACATGATTCACAGCATAATAATTAGTATCATCTAGCATGTGGTAATGAATACTAACGTTTTCGATCCCTGGAGCGCGACCTAGACCGTGAATGATGGTGTTTGGAGCTTCTCGGAGACCGAGATGAGTCCATGTTGTGCTTTTTTCTCTGATGTTCTGGTGAGTCTGTTCTGATCAAGTCGACAGAGTCGTCGTCACTCGCCTGAAAAGAACGGATAGGTGAAATCACATTAGACGAAAATGCTGGAGTCGTGATTTATCACACATAAACATCTTCTAAAATTGTACACAGCAGAGGCCTTGCAAAAAGGTAAAATATATTTTAATGTTCCATTTAGGTTATCTCACATGTCTCCGATTCCAACTTTTTCTTTGTCATTCTGCTTTTCACACTGAAAAAAAGCACTTACTTTACAATTGGAATATCCTTTAGGTTGTTATACTTCTCTCTATACTCATACCATGCTTCTTTCAAACAGTTGCATTGTTCATACCCATGGTCTTTAATCTCAAGTGTTGCTGCACTACAAATTAATTTGGCTCTTTAGATTTTTTTTTATAATTATTTTTCGCTTTTTTTCAGTTTAGGACCTTTGAAGTTTTCCAATTTACTGTTTATCTAATTCCTACCGTTTTGCAAATACTGTATTTTAGTTCTGAATTATTGCATAGTGGGTTTGACTGTCAGTGAATCCTAAGTATAACCTGTACACGTGTTAGTGATATCAATAGAGCTGAAAATGATGTGTGTGTGTTTTAGTTACGTTATGCCACTTTCTGTGATATTAATATCCCATCTCTTGGGTTGGACCCTAAGCTCCGAGAATCCTTAGGTCGAAGATTAACATAATCAAACGCGTTGTTTGCGATCCTTGGCCAGTCTAACAAACAACTATAAACAAATAGAACGAGATACCCGTAAAAATGCTAGTGTTGTGCTAAATGACTCATCTGCATATTTGTATCATTCATATAAATCTAGTAGGCTGTCTTAGATTTTCAGTGTACCTAACCACAAAAGTCAACTTATGCGGCCGTTTCATGGATTCAGATGCTCAAAGAAACAAAAGAATAGTGTTACATAAAGCCATCAGCAACACTGCATCGTCACATTAAAAGACAAAACTCTAAGTAGAAACATGGATACATGCAAATACACCATCCCGAAGATTCACTCATCTTACAAGATAAACAACCAGCAATCGAACACGATTTCAACGCAGCTAAAAGCATCCATGTTCGTCATTCATACCTCCACCAGATATTAGCGACAACTAGCTCACTAGGCTAACTACTGCTAATCGCCATCTTTAAGCGAAACAATCCATGAACAAAATCCTCAACTCATCGCAATATTTCTAAATGTTTGCCTCGATCGCGTATGTCTGGGAAGTGACTATGTGAAGCTACTTGCCGACATAATCCTGAAACACGGTATAACTGCGCAAGAGGCCCTTTTCTTGTGTGTGCAAGCGAAATCGCAGAGGTAGCTATGCCAAGCAAGGCTACTGCCCCCTACTAATGTGATTTGGGTTGCCAGGTTCTGTTTGTAAACCCCATTTTCAAGTCACTGGGAAAAATATGGGCGGCCGTATGTCACAATAAAATTGTACTTAAGTGTTAAAATCAATGTAATAACGTAGGATGTACAAACATTAGTGCAGATGCTCAAGCAAGCAACAGACTTTAAAATCTATTTTTTAAAATTGAACTATACGCCAATCTGGCAACTTGACGTCGCTCTCCGGATCTTCCTGCAGCAGACGTCCTTGTCATAGAAAGTTTTTCATCCTGGGTTTGATCTTTCAGGAAACTTGCACGTATGAAAATATTAACGTTGTTAAAGGAAAGTATATACATACAAAATAAACCATGAATGAACTAATGAATTACACACCAAAATACTTGAATAATAGTTCAATGAATGTCTGACCCAGTAGCAACATTTTATTTTCTAAAGCTGCTAAATTACTGATGTGGATAGTTGTTCTTATATATGCTTAAAACCATATACTTTAAAATCACTTATAATAGCATAAGCAATACAGCTGAATAACAGTTTAATTTGTTATCTCCAGTTAGTTACAAAAACGTCTGAAAGGCAAAACTGAGGAAGTACAAAACCCACAGTGACGCCCGACAAACCCAAAAAGCCGCCAAATTGTAAAGTTATGTCTGCTTAATGGGAGCTGCTGTCGCTTTGTTTTTATTAAAAAGGTGAGTTTTTTTCGAGTCTTAATGGACAGTAATCACCCGAAGAGTTCATTTGACACGTCCTTGTGTGTGTTTATCTCGGTGAAACCGAAGCCGCTGTTTCCGTGCGGAGGCTGCTGCTGATGGGCCGCGGGGCTAGAAAATACTCGCATCTTTCTGGAGTCGTCTCACATTAAAAAAAAGTATTTCCACGGTTCTCTGCCTCTTTCAGCTCAGCAAAATGACGACGTGGAGCGAGGTTGAGTTTGTGGCCAGTGAGGACACGGCCTGCTTGGACAGCGTCTCCAGAGAAGACAATGGCAGCGGCTTGTACCAGGTGGACACTCTGGTGAAAATCTCCACCGCAAACGAGGTGAGAACAGTCCACAAAAGACAGTCCACAAAACAAACACAACTAAACAGAGTCCATCTTAACAGTGATAGAGGTGGGACGCCCCCCTGAACACAGGGCCGGGGGCGTAGCACCTCCGGAATCCCATACACCCAGTCTACTTGTTGAGTTTAACCTCTATTTCGGTCAAAGTTCACATATTTCACTGTAAGTCACTGGGTGTATTTACCCAGACCAGAAGTAATCGGAATTAAAAGCTGGTCTGAATAGCATCCAACTTTGAAATACTTCTTATTGAATGATCAAATGTGAGCCATGTGTGTATGATCCCATCAGGGTCCATGTAAACAACATATCAGACTACTTTCCACTATCAGATGACTGTACTCATGCCATATAATGTGACTATTTGACTCTTCAAGCACAGTGTTTTGAATTAACAAAAATCTTAAGTAATCAATTCTGAATTACAGTTTAAATGTGAGTTTAAAGTATTGATGTGATTAATGGAATTTTCTCAACTGTGTTTTTTAATTTTTTTGCTGCATGATTTGAAGTTAAACACTTGTTTTTTTTTTTATATCAGGTTTTAAATTTGACCTCTGTGCCTACAATAATGAGTTGGGGTTTCTGAACGTGCAGCAAGCTGATAGAACTATTGACCTTGTTTGTTGCAGGCGCAGGCGAATCCCTGTCTCTCGTCCTGCAGCGGGTCAAACTGGAGCATTGTCATCGCAGACAAGACTGTAGCTCTGTTTGATCAGAGCTTTCAGAACATCCTGCTGCTTCTTCACTTTGGTAAACACTTTTCAGATATCTGTCAGATGCTCCACACATTTTGTAGAATGACTGATTGATGCTGTTTTCCATCGAGATGTAATGTAAAGTTTTTCCCCCTTGTCCAACTTCATGATGTTTTATTCACAATGCAGTTTGATCTCTTCCATTAATGACATTTTTTTTCCTGTTTAGAAACTGATGTTGATGCATTCGATGTCTGCCGGGAAAGGCAGTTTTTGGTGGTCTGTGAAAGAAATGGGAACATTCATTTTTTCTACGTTCCATACAAAAAGAAACTTTTCACCAAGGTATGACTGTCATAGATGCATTAAATACGATTGGTTTGAGCTTTCAGAACAAGACATTTCCTTTTTGAAGAATTCTGCTGAAATGATTTCCTTGATTTGTAGAAATTGGTTGAGAAACCGTGCAGAGGGGATAAGAAGACCTTCTGCTCTCTCATCATAGACGAAGACAAGGCATCTGCAGGTAAAATGTCTTCATCATGGTATGCATATGGTCATATATTTGTTTTTCTTTCGTAATTATATGGGTTTTCTTTGTCAGGGATCTATCACATGTTCCTTCTCATAAACAATGGCTTCTTCCACATTGCAAACCTTGATTTGGCAAAGATTGAGACAGGTATGAAAATGTAATTTTTAAATATTGTACGGTATATTTATTTTCCTTATTCCTTAACAAATAAAATTTACTTTTACCGTCACAGCATTTGAAAAAATGGATGTTGGGGCTTTAAAGGAGGTGAGTTGCTGCAAATTGTATTACATGCAACAGAACATTTATATAAAGGAATAAAAAGCCAAAATCAGTTTTCGATTCTTTTTTCAGCTTCAGTCCCTCATCAATATTGACTTCTGCTCCATGGAGGACGACAGCTGCAGCACAGCAGTGATACTTAAGTTCGGCCATGAGATCCACTTGCTGATCGGGGTCAGTGTCTATGAAAATGTGCCATTAATTCTGTACTTACTGGAAACACAGTCAGTCAGCTACTTGTCAATTTGAAGGAAAGTGTTCCTCAAAATTTGATGAGAAATCTGAATGACCAGGGTACGATTTCCCCCCCAAAAAGAACTAATGAAATATTTTCTGATACGGTAAAAGTACCGGCTTTTCGGTGGTGTGGACATACCCATAATCTTCACTGCTATTTTCACAAATTTAAACATTTTAGATTCAAACTTAATAGAGAGCTTTCCAAACCAGCTGGTAACGCCATATTGTGGAATGTTCTCTGTACTCCCCTAGTAAAACGTCAACATGGTATTCTCACTAAACCCAAATAATCTTAACCTTCTAAGTAAGTGTAGTCTCCTCTTACAGTTTCTACAATTGCGAACCTGTCGCTGCCTCTCATTAGAATATTCACATGCACATCATATAAAATGCCTTTGTGTATTTAAAAAAAAAAAATGAATCCCTTTGAGATTTAAACATGACATTTTATTCAACTCGGGTTTTATTTCTCTTGTAAATAAGTAACAGAACACAAACAGCTCGAGTTTAGAAATGAAATAGGAATTAGTCTTTTAGTGAGATATAGAAATATTTTGTTAAGCTTAAATATTCACAGAATCATCCTGTGCTGTCTCGCAGCTTCTTTTCTAAACAGCAGCTGACTTGTCACTCTGAGTATCGACTTCACAATATGACTAAAAGTCGACAAAGCTGTGAATGGTTTTAGCCTCACGTACTGACGATTATTCTGGGTTTTGTTAACCATACAAACTTCGGACCCACAATAATTGTATTTTGATGCAAAAATTGATAAGTTAACTTGACCTATGCAGATAATGTTGTTCTAAAATGGTAATAAACAAAGCATACAGAGAATAAGAAAGTTAAAAATATAGTTTTTAAAGATAAAGTTAATGTTATAATTCTACCTCCGACCTCATTATCAGTGAAATAAAAGCACATGAGGTTGCTGTTATAGTCACTTGGAAGACTCTCAGAAAGAAATCTCATTGCAAATTTAAAGGTTAATACTGAGGATACTTTAAAGATAAGCCCTCAGGGGACATATTTAGTTGTGTTAAAAGTCATTAGCCCTATAAATTCCAGCTGGACATATATTTCACACTGCAATTATCTTTGCTGGAAACGGAAGGAAAAAAAAACACTGCTGAAGTGCTGTTTTTAATGCATCATTATTAAAACAGTGGTACAGGCCTGAAAGACTGAAAATAAGCTTAATTAAAGCATTATGGGCTTCCAACATTGGCTCGAGTTATTAGCAAGAGTTTCAGCCTAATCTGTGGCGTAGTTTTTTTGTTTCTAATATAAGGCTAATGCCGGCGCACTCCTAACCCAGCAACAAATGTTCTACTTTTTTTGTAATTAATGACAATCTGATTCATTTGTAAGGGTGGTGAAGACAACGTTCTCACACACTGGAAGATGGACCCTCGTCAGTCAAAGATGTGCATTGCTGACACCATTGATGACTCCTTAATCCCTGGTAATCTTTGTGTGTGTGAAGATGGATTTTCTTTCAGAAGTGACAAAAATGTGAAGTTCAATTTGTACGGGCTTCAGCAGGTGGTGAAATAACCCGCTGCTTTGGACATTAGGGCTAACAGGGAATTATTTGGAGCAATGTAAAGAATAAGAAACAAAGATTAAAACATAAAAAAAGGCTGTAAGACGAAGTGATTTATCGAGTGGGTTCCTTGTGTGCTTTACAGGTGTGAAGAAGATGGTGGCGGCAGAAAATCGTTTGTACGTCCTTGACACTGAGGTGAGTTGTGCCGCTTGTGGACTCGACACCGCAGTATTATTTCAGGTTTAATTATTTTTGGTTTCTCGTGTCTCAGGACGTTCTGAGTCTTTGGGATCTCCACTTCCTCGTCATGATTCACTGCTGGCCGGATCTCGTCATTCACGACTTTGAGCTCACCACAGAATGCGGCTCTGCTTCCACTGTGGCGTATGGAGGATTGTTTTGTCACATACTGTAGCTGTAAACACACAGCCGTGTCGCCTTTACACACTCTCACACGTGCAAATGCTTCTCTGTGTTTTACAGCCAAGACAAAGACAGCATGAGGATTATCACACTGACCAAGTCCAACCAGAACCAGGTAGCAGCAGCGCTTCACTGTGAAGACCCCTCGGTGGAAGATTCATTTTCCAAATCAAATTTTGATCCCGATATGCTGATTTTATTTTTTAATCCTTCAGATCAGCTCACTACAAATAAGATTTCTGCCTTCGATGACGGCCTTCTACTCCCTCGACGTGTCCTCAGTCTCTTGTTTGGTCAACACCAGAATAAACATGGTGAGCAAAGAGCGCTATCTGAACAATTATGTGGACGAGCATACTTCTCTTTACGTTTTCCTTGAAAGTAAAATATATAATGTCTGACTTTATTTTCTCTCTTTTACCTTACATTTAATTCGCTTCTATTTCAGGATACTATTTATTTAGTTGAGGGGATCTATGAGAACACCAAAAGGTGTGTGTTGTAAGAATATCGCTTTTCAGATTTCCAAACAAAGTTTGTGTTGTTTTATTAAGTGTTTGTTTTCTTTTTTTTAACCTTTTCTGGATAGTGGTGGAGAGCCTATAAATTCTGTCATGGTCAGATGCTTCACAGAGGCTTTGCCAGAGAACAGGTATTTTAAATATATATATTCCTGCATTAGCTCTTAAAACTTGACTTGTCAATGTTTTCATGTCTGTCTTTGAAGAATATAGAAAATGTGTCTAGGATCTGTCCTAATAGATGGATTCAATCAGATCTGCAACTAATCAAAGACTCACTTGGCTTCTCTCTTTCCAGACTCAGCAGACTTCTTCACAAACACATGTTTGAGGAGGCCGAGAAGTTCGCCATCGCATTCGAGCTGGATTTAGAGGTAACTCTCCGATATAACAGAAGTGAGGTCTGTTACTTTGCTGAACAAACATTGAACAATTTTTGCAGAGGAACTGAATTGGACAAGCTTTGTGTGTCTTAAAGGCAGCGGTTATTTTAAAAGATCCTTCAGATACTTAATTGAAAGAAATGACAATGGAAAGAAAAATGAATCTTGTTTCTTTCAGATTGCTGATGAATCTCTACGTCACTAATCATCCTTTTTATTGTTCAGCTCGTCTACAAAGTGAAGCTGGACTTCGTGCTGGAGCAGCTGGCCTCGGCGTCGGTCGGTGGTTACGGACAAGACATGTGGTCTGAGCTTGTAGACGAGGCCAAGACCAACCTGATGAGGATCACAGTGAGTTTAACCCTCTTCATTAGAACTTAATTCAATGTTATAGCTGTAAATTGTCAAAAGAACATGCAGTGAGTGCTCCTGGCCTTTTTTTTCTAGATAGCTTCAACATTGAATACCTAGTTGTTACTTCACAATTACATGCTACAAATATGTGTAAAATTGTGAATCTTCTCTCTGGATGGTTGTAATGCCTCTGAGTCTCCAGAATGACCAGTATATTGGCACAAAGCTATATCTATCTGATTTTATTTAAATTTATTTTTTAATTTTCTCCATATTGTGAACTGTTAAGGAGTTTTGTGAAGTCCTGTCATCAACAACATGACAGCAGTGACGGGGTTAATAGTGCAGTTTTTGTCCCTAAACCATTACTAATGATATATAACTGCTGATGCAGAATGGTTTATGGAGCTGATCGCTCAGAGAAGATGCACTGTTTGTGTTGTGCAGGACGAGCAGTATGTGGTGGACTATTGCCTGAAGGCTCCGTGGCCGAGCTTTGAGACGGCAGTGAAGATGCTGAACCACGCCGCCTCTCGATACTCCTGCTCACAGATCCACGAGGCCATGGCCAGGCTGGATACCTTCTACAGCCTGCACGGCTCCGAACATTTCAAGTAAAGTCAACATTCTCTCCACTGCGTCTTTACACTTTCACAATACTTGACTTTGTCCATGCTCCAACTTGTTCAACTTGGTGATTTGAGTGTGTTACTTTGTTTTGCAGTGGAATCGCCTGGATTGAGTTTCTGAACAGCACGGACAATTTAGGAGACGTTCTTACTCATCTGAGGGACGGAGATATGAAGGGTGCACAGCTGCTGTGGCTCCGGAGCGAGGTTCATTAACATTTTACAGAGTAAGAATGATAAAAGAAGAAGGTTCTGTGGGAACGGTGTTGAGCTCATGTGATGTTTTGTGACAGGGTCAGATTGCAGCAAAGTTTGATGAGAGCAGACTCGAGGCTTTACTCGGCGCCATCCCTCAGGACCTGCCATCTCAAGAACTCTGCCCCTGGTTCAGGACTGTTTTTGTTCCTTTTCTGAGCCGGGTTCTCCCTGAAGGACAGGTGGGGATGGATACAGTGGTGCATAAAATACCACCGTCTCCTCTATGCATTAATTAAAACGTGTCTATTTCCTTCACAGAGAATCCTGGCTAAATGGCTGGAGCAGAAGGCGAGATATCTGGAGTTGACTGAGAGGGTAAATAAAGAAAAAAATATTGATATCATAAAGAACAAATTGACCTGAGTGCGCTTTGATTACAGTAGCTGATGAGAAATCAAAAATGATAAATGACAGACCTCTGAAGGATATATAAAAAAAACACAATGTATGCGGTTGGTTATATAAAATGACACGTGTTTAATCATTTATGTTGCCAGAGTGCTTGGCCTCAGAACGGGCTGGACTTAGCAACACTTGGTCTTCCCTCATTGTGGACATGGTTGAAATCTGTAAGTTCAATCGTCTTAGTCCATTTGTCATGATTACTGGATTGTTGATATGCATTGTAAATACTTTATTGATGTATTTTGATTTTTCCAGGATATTAATGGTGCAGAAGAGGTGGAGAACCTGAAGTCTCTGGTGTCCAACCTCTGTCAGCTGTTGGACCTCCAGCAGAAATACAAATGCAAACTTTCCCTTTCAGTCTTTGAGAAGGTTTGTTCTGCAAAGCTGGTAAAGTTAAAACACATTACTCATACGTCCTCATTTCCACAATCTCAAACCACTCCTGAGATATTATTTCAGAAAATAATATTTTAACTTGTCATTGTCATGTACATCAAGTGGAATAGATTATGGTGAGGCACTAAAGTTTGTAAAAGTTATTTTATCAAATATATTTTTCAGATTACCATTTTTTTTATTTGACATAAATATTAATATCTTATTGGTGAGATTTACGAATAGGTGGCCCAGACTAACATTTCAAAATAAATGTAAATAATTTTTTATTTTCATATGTGTACCGATGTCTTGCTTTGAGAGCACTTCCAGTGGTCATGATATTTTTTTCTGAATTAGTTTGTATTTGCACCTCAAATATGTGCCTGTGTGTGATTATTGATGTATTCACAGTGAATTTTATAAGATCAAAGATCCTATGAAAATATTTTGGAGTAGTGTTTGTTTTCCAGTAAAAGCATTTTAAGTTTATTTCAGATTGATTCCGTGCAGTTAAAGTTGAGGAAATGACAGAATTAGTCCTCAGATCCTCAAAGGCAGGATGATTCATTTGATATTGGTATACAAGAAAAGAAAAATGCAAGGAATTTTATGTAAAAATTCTTAGATAATGATTTATTGCTGATTGTATACGATAGACATTTTAGAATTCCCAATGTTCTCACAATAAATTGTCTCTTGAAGACTTTTTTTTTAATGAGTAAGCAGTTTGAAATTTAAATTCCAGCCATCATTTACACGAAAACCTTGTGTTTTTAACTGTTTAGCACCAGTGCACTATTATAATTATTCATATTTTGTTTATAGTTTTTACAGATACCTTTTTGTTTTTTGGGTCATGGCGTATTTTTTCCAAAACTTCACTTGCTTATTTTATTCTACGGTTTCAGGTGAATCTCAGTCTCCATGTTTAGGATTCTTTTCCGGATATTAGCATGTGCACATATACATATACAGTATATACATTTGTATGTGTTGCTACATAAAGATTGGTGGATTGATTGATTATGAGTTATCTTTTTGTTCTTACTCTAATATTCTTTCTTTCTTTTTTTTTTTCCTGTGTCTTTTTTAAAGAGAACGGTTTGGAGTTTAGCTTTCAGCATGCTGGACAAAGTGCCAGCTCCAGAGCTGATCGCTGCCACTGTGGAAAACTGCATCAGTCCTTATGCTGAGGAGCACAACATCTCTTTAGATGAGCTACTTCTGCAGTACATTAAGGTAAGACTCTAAAACACAGTGAAGACTCTCGTGCTTACTTTTCAGAGTCACCTGACCGCAGTTTTGTTTCGTCAGGACCTGCTGGCACGCTGCAGCTCACAAACGACGACACTCTTCACAGAATGGGAAGCCAAAGCGGTTGCTGTTCACAGCTGCATGACAGATACAGATGTACGTTTATATAACATCTAAATACTGGCGGTTCACAGGATGCTGAATGAATATTAGACATGAAACATGTAGTGGGAGTTGTAACGTGTCACGTTGATGTGTTTCCTGGCAGCTGATGGTGGATGCCGTGCTGGCCATCATGCAGAAAGCTGTGGTGCCGTGGAGCAAAGTGGTGGAAAACCTGGTTCAGCAGTACCTGGAGATGGACGGGCCAAAGTATGTTGATATTATCCTTAAAAATAAGTTGTTAGCTGATGTGGTTATGCTTCATTGCTAAAAGCCTCTCTGTGTGCAATCTACCCTGCAGGCAAGAGCTTTTAAATGAGAGTTACCATCTGATGGAGATCCGGAAGCTCCTCAGTGGTTACGGCATCCGTAACGTCAACCTTTCCACCAGCTCTCAGATCATGGTCGGTTTTCTTTCATTGAATTGTGATTTTGTTGAAGGCGGCTTGTAAAATAATAGCAGCATGTTTCCTCAGACTCTCATTAGATACATCCTGAAGCAAGACTTGCTGACGTCTCTGGAGGACGCCTTGACCTTGGCTAAGGGCTACAAGCTGCCAACATCACAGATCTACTACCTGTATCTCATCCAGTTGACGGGTCAAGGCAAGGTGCGTTCATCCACATAACTTCAAATCACAGGTTATTATTATTCAGCCGTCTTTCTCTGCCAGTAATCAGTCGCTCATGCTGCCCTCAGATTGAGGAGATCTTGACCGTCCTGAAGAAGCTGTCGTCTGCTGAGGCAGAATGTGTCATTGAGCGTCTCACAACGTGGGCTTGGCTGCAGCTGGAGGACAAACACCACATATCAGAGGAGGTGAGTTGATGTTATGTGTAAAAGTCAAAGGGTATCTCTGCTTCTATGCTTTGTCACATATACTGAAGTCTTGTTTTTGTGCACTACAATTAGAAGTTGTTGTTGTTGCCAATCGCTAAATGCCTTTTGGCATCGTATTTCCTGTGTTAGTTGGATTGTTCTGGAATGATTTTATGAAATACAACATCAAAATATGAACATTTGAGTACCTGCCAACAATCAATCATGATCAGAATGATGACAGTATTGTAATCATTTGTTTTAATTTATATTTTATGTATCTTTTTTTTGTTGTTTTTTTGTTGTTTTTTTTCCCTGCAATAGCACAAGAAACACCAGATGATCGTAAGCCAGGTTATGGTGGAGGCTCTCAAGTACCTGCATATAATCCAAAAATGCAAGTACTGTCTTTATTCAATATTGACTTGGTTTACTTTTTCTGTTCAGGAGCCATGAATCCCTGTGAGTCCTCAAGCTGTCGATGTTTTGTGACAAATAAACATAAATACTTTCAGACTCTGATAAGTAGCTGTAAAATATCACACACATTGCCAACTGTTTAGAAACAGAAATTCTTTAAGCATGTACTGTATCTACGCATCCAAGTCTGATAATCGGCTTTGTGCTTTCAGCAGATGATACTCTGAAGAGCATGGCGTGTGAGAACAACCTCGTCATGTTCAAGGCGATTTCCCATTTGCAGGTGAGTCCCGTTTGATTTTTGCAGATTGTATTAAACTGTATATACTTTTCAATGTTCTCTGAATCTTCATGATTTCTTCATGCAGGAAGACTTTGATGTTTTCTTCACCCCGTCCAACTACGAGGATCCAACCATTCGAAAACAGATCCAAGAGCATCACATCACAGCATATGAGAACACCCGAGGCCGTCGTTCATCTGATGGGAAACCTATCAAATCTTCAATGGTGGCTAATGATCCGGACGGCAAAACCAAGACCATCTCCACTGAAGCCGGCTTGCGGCGTCTGGGATGGCAGCTGCAGCGCACCGAGCAGGAGCTGTGGTCTGATCTCGCCCTGCGAGCTCTGGAAGCGGGGAAGGTGGACAAAGCCCTGAAGATCTTAAGGTCGGGATGTTTTTACACAATGTGAAAATGGGAGTTGATTGGTCTCGGTCATAAATTGTTATGACAACATTTACATTATTCATAATCTTAAGTGTGTTTTTTTTGTTGTTATTGTTTCAATTTGTGTCTCCAGTGAGCTGTACGAGCACCACTGTAACAGCAACACAGGGAAGGTTTTATTCATCGCTGCCAAGATGCTGTGCCAGATGCTGGAGGCCGACATGCCCATGGTCCTTCCTGAGGGGATGGATTTGCCGGCTGTCATCCACGATCTGGCCTGTCAGGCTATCACTGTGTGTGACTCGGGTGAGGAAAAGTCTTAGTTGTCAAATTATCAAATTAAGTGTTGCAATTTTGCAAAAGAGTCGACTGGCTATCTACTTTTATAATAAACCCAAAATAATACTTGCAAATCCCAGAGGTAATGCACAAGCACGTTGCTGGCAAAAAAAAAAACCCAAACATTTTAATTGCAGTTTTTTACTTATCTCGTCGAGCACGCTGGGAATTTCTTTTGAAAAGGCTTCACATTAGGGAGACTTTGTTTGTGTACCACTTCTCTGTGAGCTGACCTGGCTTCTCTTCTGCATCGTTCTTTATAAAGTTTGTGTTTAATTCAAACTTTTGCAGATCTGCTGCTGGATTGTCTGGAGCTTTGCAAGTGCACACGGATTGCTATGGACGTCTACCACCAGTGCCAGTTATCGGACAACTACGGCTTCGTAGCCATGGTCAGCATCTTCTTTCATAGAGTCACTTCATGTTGATCTTGATTGTTTTTTTGTTAGGAATGGAAATAAATCATTATATTTTACCAATTCAAATATTTGACGGATAATATGAATAGGTCATTTTATCTGTAATATTTGAATTTATAGTAAAACGTACAGTGACCAAGAGGTGTCAACACAATGCAAGAGCCTACAACATAAATATAAGGGTTATGATAAAAATACAAAAGTCACCAGAGAGCAACAGGCTGTTTTTGTGGGCCTTTTGCATTTAATCAGTTCATCTTTTGGATCATTTGGAACTGGATCTGATCCGAATAGACTATACAAAGCATTCTCTTATGACCTCTGTGACACATGACCCGTCAGTGACAAGACTTCCACCTAAATTTGAAAAAGTGGCTATGTCACCATGTCTGATTATATAAATTAACCAAACAAACGAATTGAAGGTGGATTTAATTAAAGTGATGTCTACATTTTGTTGCACTACTTTTCAATTTTACTTTGATGTCACAGGACTTTAACGTGACTGAGAAAGACTCCTACTCTCAGTGGAGCTTTCAAGATGTTTTTCATGAGGACTGCATTGTTCTGGACCCGGCGTCAGTGCTCCCGATCCAGTATGAAATCACAAACTGCCTTTTGCCCATTTCTCACGGTAAGAAAATTCTCACATTTATTTTTTGTCTGTTCAAAAATATTTTCATTTTTGATGTCCTCACGAGCAGGTTTAATAATTCCATGTCAATTTTCAGATGCAAAGCTCTATCCACTGGACTGTTCCTGTTTGTCACATCACTCCTTTGTAAATGGTTGGTTTGAAAGTTAATGCCATTTTATTTTTCTCTCAAATATTGTTGCCAAGGTTAATTGTTGTCCCGCCTGATCCACGTTCAGGTTCAAACCGCCTTCAGCCGCTTGTCAGCCCCCTGACCACCATGCTGCGGCTATTACAGGAGTGCACTCAGCTGGAGCTGGCCATGAGAGTGTTGGTCAACGCCTACGGCAGCTGTCTGCAACACGTCACCTCCAATGTGATGAACATGAAGCTCAGTGTCAAGGTATCGCTGGGTCTCTGTTTAACTCCGTTATGTTTTCCTCAATGGTAATCATATTTTGATGTCAACTGTTGCCTCCTCTCAGCTTTACGATTCAAAAGAGCTGCAGCAATACAACGCATGCCTCGCCGAACTCCGAAAGACTACGATCACTTTCCTGAGTTCTGTGGCCGTCGCCCTCCTAAACAAGGTGATTCTGCTGATCGCAGTGACTCAACATGTACACAAGTAGATTTCTTTTAATTGAAGAGTTTCATATTGTGTTTGTGCAAGGTGTTCAACTGGAGGGTGGTGGATTGCGATTTGGCCATTGGGCTCTGTACACTCCTCCCGAAAACAGAAGTCTTTAAAATACTGTGGAAAATAATCGACAACACTTGGCAGAACTACGACAAAATATTGGTAAGCAACATGGCTTCTGATGGAGTCAGCGAGCAGAATAAAATTTGACATAAAAACCAATCTACTGTACATACTGTGCTGTGATTGATTTGAACATCTAGATAAAGTAACCTTATTTAAACTTTGTGACAGGGAGCAGTCAAATAGAGACTACCACTTCTATAATAGACATAATTATGCAAGTTTTCTTGAAGGCTTTCATTTTGAATGAATCATTTCAGGCTGTGGCCAAAGTTGGAGCCGATCTCTGCTGCCTGTTCAGTGAAGCCCAGGAACAGAAGAAGTTTCACTCCGTCATCACTGATGCTGAGTGGGGCATCAAGCTGGGGAAATTGGAGGTAATGGAGTGTCCGCATTCTGATGATCAATAGTATTAAATGCATTTAGTATTATTACACTTAAATGGTGATTTCTCCCACTTTGCTTTTTATGACTTTCTATTTTCAATGCTCTGCCCCAGATATCGATCCAGCCAGTGTTTCGGCAGCGGCGTGAAGTGAAGAGCAGCCTGATCCCTGACATGGTGAAGAACAGCAGGGTCACCCCAGACGTCGTCCTCCAGTACTGCAGGTCAGCTACTCGCACATTAAACCAACTTTTCCTCTCACTTCATCAAAGTGTAAAAGCAAAAATTATGAATATTTTATCCGTCTGTAGTACCTATGATCTAGATCGCGACAACGTGATCAACCAGTACATCACCACTCTGCTGCTGCTCCAAGAGGATGAAGAAGGTGCAGGTGACCTGGGCTCGTGCCAGGACGCCGGACCGCCTCTCTGTCACGCCGACGCGCTGGACCGAGTCCTGCAGATCATCCCCATGTTGAACACCACCAGCGAACTCACCGACAGTCTTTGTACTTCCATATTCAAGGTCTGCACAACAGATATTTATGAGCTGGAAATCAGAATTGATTTAAATGGTTAAATATAGCCGTGCCAGCAATGTGTCAAGAGTTTTTACAACAGCCTAATGTTTCAACAAATTAATAAACCATTGTAGTTAGTACATCCATATTGATTTCCATAAAGTTCTGATTAACAGAAATGCTCCAACCCAGGGTTTTTGTTTTGTTTTGTTTTTTGAGAAATAACACCATTCAGTTTCAAATGGAAGGCACTATACGTTTTTAGCATCTTTCTAATGCAGTCAAATTACTTTTTTAATCACCAGATCTTTAAAATCCTCTTTCTTTAAACAGCTCAGCCCTTATAACTATGAGAGGATCGAGGTAGTGCTGACAATCATACACGCTGCAGATGAGAACGTGACCATCTTCCCTGTTCGTCAGGTAAAAAAAATATACACACTCGAGCACAATTTTGGAAACTTAGAATAATAAAAAGGTTGTTCTCTGCTAACTTTATTGTACAGAGTTGGAAACGTTGTCCTTCAATCCACAGGCAATGGCCCTTCTGCAGCATCTGAAGTCCTACGAGCGAGTGTCTCCTCCGTCGGACGTGGAGAACTCTTACCTGTTTGAAAATGGTCTGTTGCCAAACCCTCTGTCCAGAAGCAGGCTGCCTTTCCACCTGCTCATACAGACCAAACACTACTGGAAGATTATCTGTGAGTTCGTCTCTGTACTCGTCCTATTTCATACCTCAGAATAAAAAATCATTTAGATTTCATTGGATTGTATTACCAATACTATTACTATTGCGTCTATATGGAAATTATTAAGATATTATCAAATCCTGAAACTCCACTAGGTCATATTTACATGATTGATAGTTCAACATAATCCATTTTTAATCTGATGCTGGCACTCTTGCAACTCCTCATCCTCAGTGCAGAAGCTGTATGTCTATATATTTACAAAGGTTCACCAATACATGAGTATTAATAGTAGCTTTGGAACTAAATTAAATTTTTAAGTTGCCATGTACACAAATGTAAAACAACAACAACTTACAACAACAAGACTATATAATACCTAAACAACTAAGAAACAACTACTGGAAGCAGAGAAATAGAACCATAACCATCCAATCACACAACTGTAACATGAGCTCATTAAAAACACAGTATTATTGAATTTATATCGATAGATATTAAGAGTGTCATTTAGAAAATGTTTTGAGTTTGTGCTTCTGCCTTTTTTCACAATACTACAACCATTAAATCAGAATAAATCCATTCTGTTTAGTAATAACGGTTAAGGTGATTTAGGTTAATATTTCTTTTTAACACCCTATCAAGATCTAGCAGTATATCAGAGTTTTACAGTTTGTAAGGAGGTTGCTGTTCATTTTGGATACTTTACACTGCATTTACCATCTTTAGACTGTGAAACCTCAACATCTTTATTTCATTTACAACTCATTTTATCAACTGAAACTAAAATATAATTTTCCATTTAGCCCCAGAGCTCACTGAGGAGACTTTCCCCACACTTCTTCTGATCAGCAAACTAATGAAGGTAAACAACACTCACCCATTAATCCATCCATTTTATATAGCTCCTTTGTCCAGCTGTCGGTTGTGCGAAGCTGATACTGATCCCACCCGACGAGATGGAAGAGGTAGGATTCAGTGTTTGGTTCAGTGCTTTGGCTGCTAATTCTCCCTTTTGTGCCCCGTTTTGTCTCCAGATGAGCCTCGACAAGTTATACATGTCTGCAGCAAACCACGTGTTCGAGAAGAAGATGAAGCCGTTGCTCTTTGAGCAGAGGAAGAAGGGTCTGGGCCGCAGCTACAACAAGGAGACCTTCAAAGTGGCCAAGACTATGATGCAGTTCATTCACTGCATCCAGAACCCAGAGTTTGCTGCAGCAACCGCCTACAGTGTGACCCAGGAGCTCCCGCCAGGTCCGTTCGGCACATTCACACCCTCAAGACGAAACGTGACAACGTTTACCTGCAGATACTCAGTTGTTTTCTTTTTTCTTTTGCAGGTTTTGGGAGGACGCAATACCTCCGATTCTGTTTGGCTCTCGGTGAAGCGTGGCTGAAGGATCCAAAGCTTGACGTCAGTATACAGAAATATATGTGTGGATACTTTTTATTTGTTTTTATTTTCCCCTCACACCTTCCTGGTCTTGAGCAGGAGGCGTCGCGAGCCAAAGCAGAGACGTTTCTGTCCAAACTGAAGCTGCAGTTTCAGCGCTCGGCTACTGAGAACGCCTTAATCGCCAACGAGCTGAACAGCCCTGAGCACCAGAAGCTGACGGGGCTGCCCACCAGGCTCATTGCAGCACTGTACGAGCACAGCAGCGTGGAGCAGCGATACAAAGAGACGGGAGTTCAAACTTATCCGGGTGAGCGCGGAACTCGGATACTTTCAGAAACTCTCACAAATCCATGTTTGTTTTTATTCTTTATACGTGGACTTATTTGTTTATTTAGCTTCTTCATATCTTTTTACTTCTGCTACCCAAAATAAGTTGTTACCGTCTTATTTGAAAGGATTTTTGCCGTCTTTTAACTATTTCCGAGACTTTCTCTCTCCTCACAGATCACAATAGAACTTGATTTAAAATTGGAACGTTTTTTCTGCCTCAGACATTCACGCCGCCGTGAAGGAAATAGCAGCAATCAACAACATTGATCTCATGAAAATCTGCCACATAATGTTGGAAAAGTGGATCTGTAAAACAGGACCTGCTGTTGCCAAGGTTTGTCAGTCTCCGATTCACTTTTTAAAGATCTGTTTTCAGCTCGTCTGTTGTGCTCTATTATAGCTGCTGCAACAATTCCTTCTTTATATTCCCACTAAAAAAGGAAATTGGCAACCCGGACTGTGTCGACAACATTGAAGACGACCCCGATCTAATGAGGTACAGTTATCACCTTCATCTCAACACATGTTAACTTTTGGTTTCAGGATTTTTAATAAAATGGCAAACACGTGTATTTATTTATCTACTTAATTTATTTCGCAATCTATTTCATTGTTCTAATATTTTTTATGATTTGTTTGTATTTTATCTCGTTTTGATTTACTTCTTTATTTTTTTATGTGTTTTGTAAATGTAGTTTTTATTTTTACCCTCAGTTAAAGACTTAATATCAAATCATATACCAAACAATATGTGTTTTCAGTCTTATTTGGGATTTAACAACAGACCTGTTTTGACATTTTATGTCTTAAAGCTAATTTAAAAATGTTTTTTTCCAGCTTAGTTCTGATGATGACGACTGTTAAAATACCTTTTCTAAAATACTATTATCCTCTCTTTTATTGTTGTCTTATATTTACAGTAGTTTTTTTTTTCTCTGTTGTCATTACTTTTTTTTGTTATTATCACTATGTCAACCGTCTTTAAAGCACTTTGCCTTGCATGCACTCGTATGAAAGTTGCTCAACAGAAAATACCCATAATAGAAATTAACAGAAACATCACCTTTCATAGGGTTTTTTTGTTTGCTTGTTTTTGTGTAAATTTTATTTCAGATCCGGTTAATGATTATTGATTTAATCTCAATTTGGACATATTTGGATGAACCTATAATGGTCTTACTGTTTGTTTACATTTTGCAGGGTGGTGTACATGCTGCAGTCTTTCCCTATGGACGATGCTGTGCAACTTTTGAACCCGATCCTGTCTGCTGAAACCTGGGTGTGTTTGATAGCTTGAGAAAGAAAACTGCATCAAGATATATTGGAACATGCACTGTGATACTAGTATCTAATGTGTGTGCGTGTGTGTGCGTGTTTCTGTAGCCTCTCAGAAGTTCTGGGCCTCGTCTGACTTTCTGCCATCAGACCCGAGCGCTGCTCTGTCTCGTCCGCCTCGTCGATGCTGCTACTCTGGAGACTCAGCTGCAGATCCCAAAGTCCAACATCCAGTAAAAACACGATAGCTATAGAGTAGCTATTTGGACTGATGTTGATATACAGTGATTTATGGGTTTGTTTTTTGTTTTCACACGCAGATATCACCTGAAGTGCTACATCTTTGTTTCTCAACTGGAGGCTTTAAACATCCCGTACACAGTGCGCTCCTTCCTCAGTTCACCTAAAGAGGGCTTGATTAAAGGGCTGTGGAAGAACCACAGCCATGAGCCACAGGTACTAATGCAGCTTGACTCTAGTGCAGCTTTAGAGATGGAAACCGTTGGCTGTCTGCAGGTAATCAGAAGCATCCATTGTCTCTTCAGGCAGTGCGGCTGGTGGCAGATCTGTGCCTGGAGTACAAGGTTTATGACTCGCAGCTCATAAACAGTCTGCTTCAGAGGCTGCTCGGCTTTAACTTGGTGAGGAAGCAGTGCTTTTTTGTTTAATTTACACTAGATTTCAAATCTATTTTTAATTTACAGCTAATGGATTGACTGTTGAGCATCATTAAACAGAACTTTGTTCTTAAGCAGAAAAGAAGATTGAGATTTTTCAATCAAGCTCAAATTTGAGCGAAGAATTTGGTCCTGGTTTTATTCAGAAGTTAACAATCTAATGAATATATATATTTAGTAAACGTAGAGTAAAAATAGTTGCAGGGTGATTTGCTGTGATATATAACAAGATTTTTTTATTTATTTTTTTATTCTTAATCATCAGATCAGTCACTTGCAGAAAGTGTTGGAGACGATAGTGACTGTGCCGGCTCTGTGGGAGGTAATTCATCACTTTAGTTTGACTAATTTCACATGTTGTGGTATATTTTAAAGAAAATATAGTTCCAGTGTTTTATATAAATATACCTAGCTCCTAAAGGGACATGTTGGAGTAAGGGCAAAGATTTTAATTGGTCAGTTGATGCGGTTATTTTTTGTTGTTTTTTTTTTTTTTTTGTTTGTGTTGAATTTTAGATTGACATAAAAATCATTTGAATGAGGATTTGATTTACTTATCACCAAACATTTAGCCTCCTGTTGGTGAATATTTGACGGCTGAGATGACCAAAACACTTCGGATCATCATCGCTGCAACACTTATGAAAATAAAGGGTGACTTTTATCTTTTTCTCCCTCAGATGTCGTCGCTTTGTAAAGCCTGGAGGACCATAACAGTTGGCTCTTTGATCAAAGGTACATTTGGACATCATATTTTTCTGTGAACTAAATCTTAAAGATTGATCATTTGTCATCAACAGTGATTTGGGGAAAAGGCTCTTGGCTCTTGCCTTCTCATGTATTTCACAATTTGTAAGAATGAATGTTCCTTAAACTGACCAGTATTAGAGGAAGTTGTGTAGTATATACTGCACCCTGCTGTCAGACCTCTGCAAGTGCAAGCAAAGTGTGAGTTTAATGATGACGAAATGCCCGTGGTAGTCACCACCTGATGTGAGATGACGCCTCTTTTGTATTGGTCCGTCGTCTTGACTGTTTTTTTTTTTCTTGTGTTTTTCTTGGTTACAGTTTGTCTGCCTCTGGATTCGTGTGAACTAGAAAAGCTCTACAGATCCTTCGTGCTCCTCACAAAGTGAGTTCTATTTTCCATTCATCCTTCTTTACCAGCCTGTCCGCAACTTTTTGTTGGCCGCCAGAACCCAAATATGGCCGTCCTCACAAACACACTGCTGCTTGAAATATTGTGGACCAATTCGTCGACTTATACAGGTGTCGTCACATTGTTTAATTCTGTATTCAATTAAACAACCACTAACATCAATGCAAGTTTCTATGTGAACAGAACTTTTTGGACCCAGGTTTGATTTGTTGAACATGACTGTCTTATTCTTTTTACTCCCTTTTGTGTTCACTCTCTAGATGCCCTTTTCTACTGAGTTTGGACCTGCGAGGGATCGCGAGCGACTATGAGAAGGTGGAGTTGTATGCCTTCGCCCTGGGAGCTCTGTGTTTTATATCCTGCGTTAAGACAAGAGAACGTGAGATAAAGGTGAGTTCGGACACGACACCTGAACAGTAGATGTGTGTTTTATAAACCGATTCCAATCTCCCTTCTTTGTTTGTCGCTTCACAGGCTTTCTTGTCTGCAAATAATCCCGTCACTGTCCTGGATCAGGTGGAGGAGCACATGGAAACCGGGCAGCTGGCTGGGATCCCCTCAAAGGTTTGATTTACACGTTTTAAAAGTGTGTGTTTTTTATTATCAGGTAATTGCTCACAGTTCACCTCAACATGAACAATTTTAGTATTTTTCACAGGAACATTTTCATGGATTTTAAGTGCTACAGCAAAAGACCAGTATTTAATTTCATTTTATTAACATAACAATGTGGGGGAAAAACAGTTTAAGACTTGTGTCTTTACACATAATTTGGTTTAGAATGGACACGTTGAAGCGAAGAGCTTTTAAAATCTTGTCTGATCTGTGCACCATCAATGCTTCTTACGATCAAAGAAGAGAAAAAAAAGATTCTCCCAACTGTACAAGAGTAATTGACTTGTCTTTATCTCAAGTCATGACAGAATAACTAGTAGTACCAATAAATGTTTTCTTTTATAATGGTAATCACATTTTATAGCATGTACAGGCAGGCTTACAAAAGAATCCTATACTTATTTGTCTCGATGATCTTTTAAATATATATATATATATATATTTAAAAGATCATCAAGACAATTTTAGAAATCAATGCTAGTAATAGAAATTATTTGCTTTTAAAAAGAAAAAAAAAATTTTTCTTCACATTGTGCATCAACCAAACATTTTTTATATGTAAAAAATGTTTTCATGTGCCTCCAGAAAACCAAAAGGTACACATCTTTCAGGGGGGATACATATACTTTGTTACAAGAAGAACAAATAAATAGAATAACAGATTTACGATTGCTTTCCTTTTATTTCATATGCTGTTATTGCCTCACATTAACGGTACTATTTTTCTTATCTCTCAGGTCAGGGACTCTGCTTTGGATTTCATCTGCCGACGAGGACTCCAGTCAACAGTGCTGAACACCAGACACTTCACACATCTGAAGGAATTTGTTGTGTCATGTGGAAATGCTGAGACGGTGAAAGAGCTGGTGGACTCCCTGATCAGCGAGAACCGGTGAGATGGTTTCATCAATATATAAACTTTTAATTAATTCTACAGCTAAAAAGACTTTTGGAAAAAACTAATAACATCTTTATTATTAGTGTCATTAAAGGCAAACAGCTTTATGAACTTTCTGGACGTCATAGTTGTGGTTATTCCCCTTTCATTGATTCATTCATTTAATTTGATTCTTGTCGTACCATTAACAACATAATCATCTCAAGAAACTTTTACAGAGAAAAAATACAACTATTTCACATGAGCAAGCCAAGGCGTCGGTGCAATGGAAAAACTCCCTTTAATGGGAAGAAACTTGCAGAACCAGACTTGGCTGGAGACTCTCTGCTGTTCTGGTTTAGGTTTGAAGATAGAGAGAATAAAGGATGGGACAGAGACATTGTGCAAAGATCTTTTCTAGTTCCTCCAAAATGATAAACATGCAAGTAACACAAAGTCTTTGACAGGGAAAATTCAAAAGAGCTTCATCCAGCCTGAAGCAGCAAACAGAGTTTCTCATTCAATTTGACATTTTTTGCTCTTCAGTCAGGACGATGCAGACAAAGTCGACTTGAAGTTCAAGAGCCTGCAGCGCAGCAGGAAGGAAAAGTGCTGATGAGTGACCAAACAGAACCGAAGCTGATTACCTGGACCTGAAGAATCCCCACAGAGAACAATATTCTCAACTATCAAACCGTGTTTAATAACCATAAATATCTTTTAGTTTCAGCCTATATTTATCTTTTCCATTTAGGTATTGATTACTGTTAGTTCACTGAAATAGTATACAGCTGTCACTGTTTATTCAGTGTTTGTTAACATGCAGAATGTGGTTTGGGAATGAGGTATCATCTCCTACGTTGTATCAGTACACTTGACATTTATCTGTTATTTAAATAAATGTTCTTTGCTGAACTGTCTTTTCTAATCGATGACAACAAACTTTATGAGCAACAGGGGAAGTTGAATTGAGACAATTCTTCTTCCTCCCGACAGATTAACATGATCTCTGTGCGGTCATATTGAAGTCTTTGTTAAAATCCTTTCTTCAGTTCTGTAATCAGGACCTGGACAATAAAGAATCAGCTCCAATAAAATCGTTTTTTTTATTAATATCTGTTGAGCTTGTTGAAGATTTTGCATATTAAATAGCAGTCTGTTGTACAAGGGACAAATAAACAAAAAAAATACTTGTGCCACTCATCACAGTCATCCTGTAGTTGTTGATCATTTATTCATGATTAACTGTATAATGAAGACAACTAATGCCAAAAAAATCATGAATGGCATTATAAATTACAGACATATTTGTCTTCTAATTGTTATCAGTGATCAAATTAAATTCAGTTATTGTAGATCTCAAAGCAAATTGAATCAGGAGGTCTGGACTTGTTTATATTGGGTTGTGGCTGGCCAGTCCACTGAACAGCTCAAGGCCACTCAGAAAGTGAAACGTCTTCCAAGACATATGACCAAGTCCAGTTGTTCTGATTCAATTTGTATTCTTGAACGCGTGAGAATAAGCACGGAAATGTTATTATGGATTTTAAATGTCATCGGCCGAGCAGTTTGACTTGACTTCTATGAATGTGAATACTGGACAAGCCACCTAATTATGTTTATTATGTTCTCTATTAAAAGCACCTCGAAATGACTGTTGTATGTGGTGCTATATAAATAAAGCTAAATTGAATATCATGATTATTGTCACATTCGGCTCCTGTTCGGCTTCATCGAACCAAGACCTTCAGCGTGCACTGACACGGTTTGCAGCCGAGTGTGAAGCAACTGGGATGAGGATCCGCACCTCTAAATCCGAGGCCATGGTTCTCGACCGGAAAAAGGTGGCTTGCCCCCTTCGGGTCGGTGCAGTGCCCTTGTCCCAAGTGAAGGAGTTCAAGTATCTCGGGGTCTTGTTCACGAGTGAGGGGAAGATGGAGCGTGAGATCGACAGGCGGATCGGTGCAGCGTCTGCAGTCGTGCGGACGTTGTATCGGTCCGTTGTGGTGAAGAAGGAGCTGAGCCGGAAGACGAAGCTCTCAATTTACC
>OMNM01064903.1:4298-29654 GCA_900302745.1 Parablennius parvicornis | reverse complement strand
GTGTGTGTGTGTGTGTGTGGGTGTGTGTGTGTGTGTGTGTGTGTGTGTGGGTGTGTGTGGGGAGCATACTTCTCTTTCAACTCGTTGACTTTGGCTCCAACAGAGTTTAGCAGGTCCTCAAGTTTATTCTTCCGACTTTCAGTTTTTCTGAGGTTTCTGGACAAATACAGAGAAAAAAAAAAACTTAGAAAAATGCTTCCCGTTTGTTTATTTTTATCATGTACAGTGCAGCTATATCCACTAGCTACATCTGTCCTCAGATGAATGATCCCACAGAAAGAATGTCATTTATTCTCAGGGTTACAATAAATCCCACAAAGTCAATAATAAAAAAACAGATTGCACATCATATTTGTAATCTTTTGCATCTCATGTTTTTGACACTTTTTTCTCATTATACTGTATAAAGATTAGTTAATTTCTTTTGGGATTTTTGCAGGCTGGCATATGTCAATGAATAAAAGCAAAATAGATTTTTGTGCATCAACATTTAAAAAAAAAATAGGTTGGGTGAAAATGTAAAGCCAGTTTGGATTGGAAACTGTAGGATTTACTGTTTCTGATTGGATTATGATCACAGCGATTTGAATCTGTGTCATTAATCTTTTTTTTTTTTTTTTTTTTATTCACTAATTAGCTACAACATTAGTATACAATAGTTTACAATAAGCAGACGTTAGGGACCGGGAGAGTAAAGATCATATACTAAATTAAGTTCTGGTAATGGGAAGGGCAAAGAGTGCAAAATACACACTTTGCACCCGGATAGCTGCAGGTAAAGAGTATGGATATATCAGGTGAAAAATACAAGTAATGAAAACATAACCACACACTTGCTTATAATAAACATTAAATATTTTTAATGTAAACACTTAAACTTATAATATGGATCTGATTGGATGAGGTGATATTTTTCTACAACTAGTATCATTTAAGAAGTGGCACATTTTGTTGAGTTAGTTATTTTGGATATTTTACCACATGACGAATCCTTTATTATTCTGTGTTTCTGACTTATTCCATTTGGCCACCAGTTACGATATAATGTTGCAGTAACAAAGTGCCCTGATCTACAAAGCTTCTTGTGTCACAACATCCTTTTTGTGATCTTCTCTGGGGGAACTTGACATAGCTTCACTGAATATTAAACATCCCCGCAGTGGACCTAACACTATTGTTCAATTTATCTATTGATATTGTGATAATAACACACTTGCAATACATTATATAGGTTTATCATTTGTTAGTATAGTGAGAATAAATGCTGTATGTCTGTGTTCCTACTCCATCAGCCCGGCCTGCTCTCTTTCCAATGGCCCTATCCTCTCGAGGACAAAAGAGTACTGGACATTGGCCTTGACCCAGGCCGCCAGGGGAGCAGCTGCAGCACTTGCTCGCTTTGCATTCTGTTAAAACAACCACATCTCAAGTTAAAAAAACAACAACAAAACAATTTTCGTGTTACTACAAACAAATATTCAGACACAAACAGAGTATATATCATCACTGGTTGAATAATATCCAGCAACAAAGCATCTAGTAATTCTCATTGGCACCACTGGTAGCTGACCTTGGGGTCAAAGGAGGCCTTGTTCCTGCTGAGCAGCTCTTCCACGCTCTGACGAATCTCTGGGGCAACGTTTCTGACTTCAAATGTAGCTATTTCCTCCCTGACACCACGTTTAGCCAGGAAGCTATAGAGAGCAGCAGGAAAATGACATCTGTGTGAGTTCATCCTGACATGTCAGGGCAAAAAACTAATTTTAAGAAAAAATCATTAGATAGACAAACATACATTGGAGTGACTTTTAATCAATACAGTCTGGAATTTACTGTTAATACAATTCAAAAATTCTTACATTTAGAACTTTCTCATTTTCAACTGAGTAAATGAAGAATCTGCAGAATCATTCTTAGCAAATTTACTGTGAGGGTCGATAAATGTAAAATAGGTTTGTTCTTCATTAATATATACAAGTTGGATTGGTAACTTAGACTTTATGAAAGTAAGGTCTTTTGGAATCAGTTCACGTTCACAAAACTCTCGCTTGAATCCAACTAAGTCACAAATAGAAATGACAGGTTCTGTCTACTCTTTTCTGTGTTATTCCTTCCTTTCTTTTTCTCTGCATGTCATAACATCCAATTATATCCTCACACCTCTTACTCGTGACCCAGAAGGTGTTGAAGCTCCTTCCAAGTGGCTAACTCGCTATTCATCTATCTATGGTACAGCATATATCTATGATCCCTTTTTTCGGTCTGTTCGTTTCCACATGCTTGCCATCCCCTCCCCCCTCACCTCTTCATGCTGACCCAGGAGGTGTCAAAGATGCCCATCAGCCTCAGAACCCCCTCCAGGATGTCTCTGATGACATCAGGGGGCATGCGGAGGGAGCGGATCTCAGACAGAGCTTCGGGCTTGATGTTTCCAACTGCACGCTTTGCTTCATCCACTAAAGGCTAGAGGGCACCAAGGGTAAGGAGAGAAAACAACCCAGGAGTTTTTTTTTTTCTTTTCATTTTAGTTTTTTGTTTTTTTTTTAAAAAAAGGTCAAGTGTATCGAGAATTAAAAGTATGAAAGGGTTGTTTTGAAGTAAATGATAAAAAGTGTCACACTGACAATATGAGTGAGCTGGAAATCTTACCTGTACTTCCTTTAGCTCGTCATCTATTTTGGCTTTTCTCTCTTCAATCTTGGACACTTCTTGAGCCATTTTCCCTTTTATTTTTTCCATCTCTGTCTTCTGGTCACTGGCATTCTGCACAGACCCACAAATTTTGGAAACACTTTTTGTAAACATTTTGTCAAAACTTACTTTTCTTGTAATCGAGGTGCCTTAATTCAAAGATACAACCGGGTACATAGCAAATATGTCAATACTCACTGTCAAAGTTTAAAAAAACAGACGCAGTTAGGCTGCTGTGTGGAGATCAAAGACTTGATTAAGGGAAAGTCTGAATGAGACACACATTTAGGATAAAAAGAGAGAAAAGAAAGGACTATTTGACAGCAGTTTCCCACACTTCCTCTCATTGACTTCTCTATCTTGGAAATCTATTTGAATTTTCAAGTCACATCTTCATCCAAGCCTAATCTCATCATTGGCTTTCTCCCCATCCTTCCTATTCTCTGTGTCAGGACTGGACCCTTTACACTGCAGGGTGCACATTCCTCACTTTCTTTCCAACTTCGCCGCCTACAAAGTATCTCTCCTATAGGTTTGTTTCTCCTTCATCTGATTGTCCTACTCTTCCTCGGTTTTTCTTTCCTGCTGTCTCCATCACCCCAGGCAACTTAGCTGTTGCACACCAAGGGGATGAGACTAGTTCATTAACACTCTGCAAACTGACTTTTCTTTTTCCCTTTTCTACTTGCTCTTAATTCTTCCCACACCCTCCTCTCCATTCAACTCAAAAAGCATAGTGGAAGACAGGACAGCATAGCTAATGAACAGAATTCAACTTTCTAGAGAAGAGAAGAGAAGAGAAGAGAAGAGAAGAGAAGAGAAGAGAAGAGAAGAGAAGAGAAGAGAAGAGAAGAGAAGAGAAGAGACCAGTTTGGACAGGACACAGAATCCTGCAGACTGCTGCCCTCGCTGCTACTATGACAGTGACTCAAATGAAATAACAAACCTCCATATGCACGCAAGCAGCATGGGCATACACACCTGCATGGAGGTGGTGATTTCCTGCAGGGCAGAATCTGCCTCCTGTTGTTTAGTCTTCAGTAGTGCACTCTGCTCTGCAGCCCGTCTCTTCAAATCATCAACTAATGCTTTAGCTTCATTCAGTTTGGACACGCCAGCCTGCAAACACGAGTCAATCGATACTATGAGAGAGATGAAATATAACGATTGAACACTGTATACACAACAATTTTATTGTTTTTTGATTTTATCACTTCCAAGCTTTGACCCTTTATCGTCGGGTTACTATATTTGGGTAACATAGTCATTTCTTGATCAAGAGACTATTACATAACTGTACTAAAAATGTATCCTGATTAGATCCATTCTTGTCCTATTCAGATACATTTTCAAGCTCTGGATAGTGACCTCTCAGTGGGTTTGGGAGAAATGTTATTGAATATAAGTGGTACATATCAGTTGACGTTTACTGACTTAGGTTAGTAATTAAAAAATAAAACATTAAGTGCAGATATGAGTAAATATCACACTTGTGAAATGCATAATGTATTTCTGAATGTATATGACTATGTACCACATAAGAAAAAAAGTAGTGCAGTGGAGGCAAATTAATAATTAATACTTTTTTTAACAAATAATTTTCTTTTTGTCCGCATGTACAAATACTTACGTCTTTCAAAATACCGTAACAGACAGTTCGTTAAAAACATCACATTTCTTTGTGCTTCTGCGCCACGCCGTACAGCTGGTGGTTTACCTGTAGATGCTGTTGCCTGGTTGTGAGCTGGTTTTGCTTGCGACTGTATAGTGCTGTGTAAACATGCAGAAAGGCCATGTACTGGCTCGGTGTAGCACCATGTTCTCTGCATGACTCGTGGACCATCAGGAACGAACGGCACAGGTCTCCCTGCCCAGAGCCTGCTGGGAGGAAAAGATGTATGTTTGTATGTATGATTACGATCTACTTAAAAGACATGATTATTTCTCATTATATTTGACACTATGACACAAAAAAAATCTAATTTATAAATTGACTTTAGCACATTTTCAATAGGCGTAGTCTTTTATTTTGAACAGATAAATAAATAGAAGCCTGTTCAAATCTGTTCAAATTAAGTTGCTACGAGGAAGAAACATATCATTGGGGATAAAAATAACTTGGATGATTAAATAAATTGAAATGACAAGTCACACATTAACAGGTTCAGCATGAATCCAAGATCAACAACACATTATCAACTCTATCTTACTGCAATACCAATATGTGCTTACCTGGGCTTGTCTTTTTACTGCTCTTTTCTCTTTCGTTTTTCTCACCTCCTTGTTCTGTTTTTGCCAGAAGCAGCTCAGGAATCTAACATACATATACATAAAGTCAGATTTAGATAGAAGTCATTGGCATGTGTTTTGTACAGGTCCCATCTGCCTTTTTTTAATAATGTGGTGATCTTTCTTTTCAAATATTTTCTATGGCATATTATAACATGACAAATGATCATTTAACTTTGTTATGCCTGCATTACAAAAGTGGTCTTTGGATCTTGAGTAAATTAACATTGGTATACAGATCTGTCTTAAAGTTTGTGCAAGTAGGATCAATAAAATTCTCCACATTCAGTAAGAAGTCTGTGCCCCAGCAGCCATTAATAATAAAAATATCAAATTATCTTTATTGTGTTTTTCATTGACCTTCTTCATGCTGCTTTCTGACCATCCCTCCATCCACTGGACTGAGCATTTGCGGTAAAAAGCTGGGTTGCTCTCACAATTAATTGTGAAGTTGGTGTTGGAGCAGTCCATGATCAGAACAATGTGTAGATTCTGCTGGATTCCTGTGTGGAATATAAAAATAAAATCAAACGTTCTAGAGGTGAAGAAATTCATCAAAACCTGAAGAAAAAAAATACAAAGTACGATAGTAAGAAGATGGGCACTTTTTTTTTCTGTCACAGACACTGCCCATTTTCACTTTTGCCTCTTTAGTGGAACAGTGACAGTGAGCAGGGAGCTCTTTGGTGGGCTTATTTGGACAATAATGGCACTATTGATTCGAATCTTCTGCAGCAACTTCAACCTCATAGTGACATTGCATTTCGACAGCACACAGACTACTGCGCAGCAGGGGTGCAAAAGATTGTAGTCAAATACCATCACATGGGAGAAGAGAGAATAATCTATGAAAAGAAATGACTCATGCTGTTGGAGGAGTTGTGAGAAAAGCACATAATGCAGCATAAAAGAGAGACAGACAAGGGGACCACAGAAACTTTTCTAACATCTGCCTAGAGACTGCAAATAGTCTCTTGGTTTAGTTTCTTTACAAACAATGCTCATCATTGTGCACTAATCCCCTTAAATAAACAAATGAAAGCATGAAAATGCAGTCTATATAACACTGACTGTAGGAAAAGTAGTTGTAGAGTGGTCCAGTAAATCCATCCTGAGATGCAGCATCTTTGAGGGAGGAGAGCAGCGGTTCCAGTTCCTCCGGAGAATACAGACCTGGAACTTCACCTGACACATAAAAAACAAGAAGCATCTCTCAGAGTGGCATGCATTACATTGCTAACCTTTGTTGACAGATTCATATGATTTCTAAAGCCGTGGGGTCTTCTCCAGGTACTCCAGTTTCCTCTTAAAGTCAAGTAACTCATGTTTGATTTTAACCGGTGAATTTCAGTGTGTGTGACTCTATTTCTCTGTATTTGCCTTGTAATAAGACTCAACAACAGCCCACAGCCCTTGAACCTTAATTTGTATAAAGTTGAAATGTGCAAATACAAATACTGTAAATATTGTTTTTCAATACATTTAGTATTTCTATAGATGGATGTCACATTGGAGAAATACTTCTTTTGACTTTTTAATTAACTTTATTGAGTATATCCACACATTTTATGTAGGTGCAGAAAGAAAAAAAATGTGCACCCAAATTATCCTAACATGAAGGCAGTAAAGCAACAGAAGAGCTGGTTTGGCGAGTTCAAAAGTGTAACGGAACTGATTTACACCAGCACATCTACATCCCTCTCAAGTCTAGATTCCAGTATGTGTGTGTGCAGTCTGCTGGCACTTAGCATTGTATTTAAGCACAACTTATATTAAGCTATATGTGAACACAAAACATACCTGACGACAGCAGACTGTTCACCATCTCCAAGAAGGCTGGATGGACAAACTGATAGTCTTCCAACAGTAAAACCACTTGTTGGCCATCCAGACCTGCCAACTGCATCACCTAAACATTCACAGACACAATATATACTGTATATTAACACATAGACACCCAATTTCCTTCAGCAATTTCTTCTGCTCAGCTCAAAATGAAAGTATCCTGAAACAGAAAATATATCTCATTGTAAAAACACTCACAAAAAGCACTCGAGAAAAATATTAAGAAGAACAAAACTGAACAACCTGCAGGTATAATCTGATTATCTCTGAGAGCATTCTGCAAAAAGTAGCACACTCAGCATAATGTGAACCGTTTAAGGCTGATAAAATATTTTCAAGGCAACCTACTCTTACCATCTTGAGGTCGTTGTTGAAATGTTTAAGAGAATAACCACGGGAGATTTTGGGTGTGAACAATGTGTATCCATGCATGTGTGACACCAGGCATGTGGCCGTGTGCCGACCAACTCCACTGCGCCCGGCCAGAAGCAGAGAGCCGCCGGGTCGACTGAGGACTCGGTCTACTCGGGACACAAAGTCACACACTTCCCAGAACAGGAGGAGATCCAGCTCCTTGTTATCACGGCTGTACAGGGCTACTCCCTGGAGGAAGAAGAGAGGGGAACACAAAGGTGATGAGGAAAACTGCAAAAACCAGCAAGTGCAATAAAACTAAAAAAAGAAACAACTGAAAAGTATAAATCTTTGAGCTGCAGATATCAATATTGTACTTATATTTCATCAGTCATAAACATATGGTTCGTCATCACATACTGTACCTTTTGTATAACCTGTTTCAGGTCAGCGGAATTCAGTCGTCCAAGTTGTTTGCCATGAGGAGGCAGAGACAGACCTGGAGCCATGACAGCCCCTTCAGAGGCTCCCCATGTCACATAGAACCCATCTGCAGATTGGGAATATCATAAACTGTGACATTTCCACGAATGTCAAACTACACAAATGAAACCACATTCACAACAGAAACTGAAGAAAGGTTAAAATAATGTTTGTTTGTTTTTTTTACTTTTATAGGACATAATATTAATATAAACTAAACAAGTTCAATTGAATCTAAAACACAAACTAAACAGAGGCAACTTCAAAATATCATGTGTGACCAGGGTAGATTTAGTAATTCACATTTGCTTCAATATAAATGCATGCCAGTGTCACACTCGCAAGGTAACACTCCGAAGAGCAACAAGCAAGATATTCGTTTTCTCCCTCTTATTTAATGTGATGTACTATTAATTCAGAAACTCTTAATGAGTTGTTCTTTAACGTAAACGTCAGATGTGATAATATTGTTTTTCTTGAGATCTCAATCATGTAGCTGACAGTATTAAATGCAATATCCAAAGCCTTTTTTTAACTTCAGCATATCAAAATGGTATCTGATTAGTTGAGAAAAGAAACCTTATTTGATTTGAAGTTATCAAAGTGACTAAACATCTATTGCATTTGACAACACTATAAATACAAATTCCAATATGTAACTTTATAGGCAGGGCTGTCCAAGAAGTAAAAAAAAAAAAAAAAAAAGAGTAAATCTGTATCTTACCAGTCATGTTGTCCAGGGCGTCAGAGCTCCAGTCTCCTCGTACGATAGAAGCCAGGATGTTATCAAAGGTGTGAAGGTCTTTGGAGGAAACGAGCCGGTCTCTGAACAGCCTCCTGGCCTCGTTCGCTACCACCTCCAGCACGCTGTCTGTCACATTAGATTGGGCTATAAGGGGACATAAAAAGCACACGCACACACGATTGAATAAACACTGAACAAGTCAAATAAAGCTTACAAAAGTTCACAAATACATAAAATAAAGTTTGTACATTCTGGTTAAATCCTATTCGAACACAACTTCAACATTCAGCATTCGCCTTTGTGCTGAAGTAAGATAAGGTGAGAAAGATAAGAACGTTTATTTGTCATTGTATTCAAAGAGTCAAATTTTGGTGACTTTTCTAAAAAAATGGACAGCAAGCTGTGTGGGTGCATACATGCATATTAGATTTAGAATTTTGCTTGAACACTAGGCGGACTGAAACAGTGTGGCGGTCTAATAGAAATAAACAAGAACGTGGTGACGCTGTGATAAGCCGACAGAAAGATGCCAGACATTGTTAACAAGGAATTTGAAGGCTTTTACATTCTGTCTCTTGCCGGCTTTCGAAGGCTGTGAAAATACAGCAAAATGGGAGGAGCATGAATAACCTGAGCATGAGCACAGTGGGAGCTGGAGTAAAACCAATAGAGCCGGTTTGTGATAAGATGAGGACAATATTTAAAATGTTAACATGGTAAAAACGCATTGTTGATTGTGTCCATGTGCATGTCCAATCGTGTAACTGTGTCCAGCTATCAGTGATGAATAACATAAAAAGCAGTTACAAATATGAACTTTGCAATACAGCTCATTATAATAAGGCTCATCTTATATTTGGAGCAATATCACAACTACTACTTTCTATTATTATTAGGGGCCTTGGCCTGAAAGGCCAGAACCCTATTGTTTTTGCTATGTTTATTGTTATTGTTTCTTTTTCCACCTTGCCAGGGACTCAAACCTAAATTTGACCCCCTAAACACACTTAAAAAGCTCATCAGATTTGGCACGCTCATCAGGACGGGTGAATAATTTCAGAAATTGTAAACATTAACCCCCACGGTGCCAAATGTGCTCTGTAGTGTCACCTAAAAACACTAAAATTGCCACCACGCCCCATAGGAATGTCGCAGGGAGATCAGACCAAAAGTCATTTGTTCCTCTCATACCGGATTCACAACACCATGAAACGACAGAGGAGACCCATCTGCTCAAAACTGCGGAAAAACATTTTTGAGTTATGGAGTGGTTTTCGTTTTATTACAAACGGGCACCCAAATGTCGTTGGGAGATCAAACCAAAAGTCATTTGTTCGTCTCGTCGAAACCTACAAATCATGTAATGATACCCCTGACCTAAAGTTAACAGGAAGTGCGCAATTGCAGCAGGATGCAGTTTTCTATCAGCGTAGTTTGTGTATGACTATGCATTAATGCATAGTCATAAGCAAATCCAACAGGAAGTCAAACTCTATGTGTTTTTTCTCTATGAAACTGCAGACATCCACAAAACATTCACAAACAGCCAAGGCAGACGCGTGTATTAAGTGAGTGACGTGCCCGATAAAAACAATGACAAACACGTTTAAAATGAGGAGGAAAGTCTGACAGTCACACTCGACATTAGGAGGAATCGCATAAAAAAGATAAATGGTTTACAATCTGACCCAGATTTGGTAGATATTGCTGTTGTCGTGATGCAGCAGAAAAAGTTGAGAAACAGTTTTTCTTCGCCGCCAGGGGGCATCATGGCGCCACGTGTCATTGGATGTACTGCACCAAATAATGGCCAAATGTCAGGGAACAGGCCCAGAGTTTGAAATCACACACATCTTGGGTTAAAATGGGGTGGAAAATTTCTGGTAAATTTCCAGAAACTTTCCGGAAACTTTCCATGGGAATTTAAGCTGGGGAATTTTGGAAATATTCAAAATTCGAAACTTTCTACGGGAATTATGGAAATGAACTGGAATTATTTGGAATTTATGGGAATTATTGGGAATTAACTGGAAATCGGGGGTAATTTAAACAAACTGAAACCTATACAAACGGAACTGTAAATATTTTTTTTTGTCATAAGCAAACATCCATGTAAAATAATACAATTAGAGCCACCTAAAAACACTAAAATGGCCACCACGCCCCGTAGGAATGTCATAGGGAGATCAAACTAAAAGTCATTTGTTCGTCTCGTCAAGACCTACTAATCACACACCCCTGACCTAAATCCAACAGGAAGTGTGCAACTGGCCTCTATCACGGCCCGTAGGAATGTAGCAGGGCGTATTTTTCTATCAATGTAGTTTGTGTGTCACTATGTATTAAAATCACATATCTGTTATTATTATGATTTATGTGTTGTCATATTTATTGTATTTATTCCATTTTGTGTAGAACTAAAATGTTTGAACAATTCAAAAACTCTGTAGTAATCATATATCTAGTGTGGACAGTAGAGCTTCATAGAATCATGCCTGTTGCAGCTGCTGCTGTTCGGTCCAACCTCTCTGCATCTTTGACTTTTGTCTTTTCTCCCTCATGTGTTCATACATGGTTGAAAGTTTTTATTGACCTTATTGTAAGTGGAAGGTTTCTTTTAAAAATTGCAGTGATGGAACACCAACTCCCGACTAACGCTGCTTGTATTTTATTAGTATTTCAATGGGCCAGAGACCATGATATGGGCAGAAACAATGATTGGGCCAACCCCGAAGGGCCAGAGCCCGAGGCCCCGACCAACGTTGCTTTAATTATTATTATTATTATTATTATTATTATTATTATTGTTACAATAACATGCATAATGTGAAAAATAATAATATTAACAAAAATGAGAGGAATAACAGTTATGTGGCTGTTTGTAAAGGGATGGAAGGATTTAGAATGATGACCTCATCTTGCAGGGTGTGAATAAATGCACTCAAGTACTTCAAAAAAGAAAAAAAAAGAAAAAGAAAAAGTAATGCAACCCAAAAAGAAAGTGCTTCAGGGACAAGACAGATTCATGGTCCAACAGAGCAGTGGTCTTAACCGTGTCTGTCACATTGTATTAAAAGTGCAGAGGACAGCTAAACAGAGACACACTTCACACTCACGGGATTTTCATTGATGTATTAAAATTTTAAAAAGTGCTACAGTCCTGCCAAGTTGCTGTGATAAATTGACCAGCTGTGTTATATGGCTTTCATTGTTTAACAGCCACTTCCACAAAGAAAAGGCAATACATTTCGATTTGTTCTCAGTTGTTCAGGGAGGTAGTGATGGAAATAAAGTGCAAATAATGTGTTACTTTTTATGGTACCTATATTGATAGTGATTGGTGGCATTTTGAACACCATAGACATGCATCAATCAGATCACTCTGAAATACATGAAGTAGATATCCAAACTGAAACAGGAGTCACCTAGCTGTTCATCTACGTAAGGAATTCCACCTCAAATAATAAAGTCCTTCATTAGGATTAGAAGAAACCTAAAATATATGCAAGTGTAAAAAAAAAAAAAAATGTATGTGATCATGCTCCCTCGCATTCAGCATAGTAGCAGGAAAAAAAACAAGAAGAAAGAAGTTTTTACATACCAAGAAGAAGGTAAGCCGCAAACAGGGAGAAAAGAAAAGGAACAAGTCAGGACTAAGTCAAAAAATGATGAGTATAGGAAAGGAGAAGTTTGTCGGTTGACGTGTTTAATTAAAATAAATGATTGGACTCACTATCACAGCGGGAACACATTGCGAAGGGAGAGAAAGAGTGACAGAGGGAGAGATGAAAGGACAGCAGAGGAAGAGGATGATAAAAGAGGAAGAGACAGACAAGTGACAGCGTGGAGTTGGGGAAAAAGAGGACAGAGGACAGGAGAGAGTGGAAAAGTGGAGGAAAAAGGTGAGAAGTGGAGGGAGAAGCTTTGAGCATGAAAGCATCCTGACAAGAAGCTGAACCACCTGGTGCTGTCGTTTTGATTCTGGCATCCAAACCAAGTTATTAATCCAATAAGAAGCATTTATCTTCTTCATGAGGAAATAAGAGTGCTGGTAGGGAATTGATGGCCAAATAAATTTACGTTTTGTTTTCAAAAAGTGTCTCCAATAATGTGAAACGCTACTTTCAACTTAAACCAAACTGATGTGTGATTTCCACAATGAAGGAAAAAGGCCAAGAGGTCTTAATGTCCTTACTTTACCAGCTGAAACAGACTAATGATTAAATTTCATTTGATGTCAAATTTGTGTCTGGCATGAAGAGGCAAAGTGGGTTGATAAAATAGCCATAGTGGTGTTTGGTGATTCCTTTGGTTTGTTTTGGAGTTGTGTCACATCACTATATTCTTTATGATTAGATGTTTTTTTGTGTTTGTTTGTTTGTTTTAAATAATGTTACAGAGCTTTCCATCTGCTCCCCAATTAGAGCCCCTAATTTACAAAGAGAGACAACAGAAATTAACCACTTATTTAATTAATCCTAACTTTACCTAAATACTGTTTATTTTTATACAGAGAAAATAAAATATATTTAAACATGTGAATTTGCGTACCTGCAGTCAGGTCATATCGTAGCAAGCTAAGGACCCACTCTGTGAGAATACAGGGGGTGAAAAGGTAGTGGCTATGATCATCCACAGTGAGCTTGGCTTTCACCTACAAAGAGAGAAACAGAGAGATGTGAGAGTAGAAGCAACATATCTAAGTACACTTGTAAGATAAATAAATCAATTATTTTTAATCAAGGAATATCAAACTGCGAAAATCCCATCCATGCGTATTATCATATTGCAAGATCAAGTAAATATGAAACGATCTGAGTCTACGTTTATTACTGTGATCCCAAAAATTCACAAGTAAGGTTTTTTGACATCTTCACTACCCCAGTAAATTCATCCACATCGTTGTGTGGTGCAAACAGAAGCATACTGAATGCACCTGTAATTATGTTTCTTAATCTGGAATATACGCCGCTGCTGCTGCTACATGGATGAACACGATGTCAAATTCAGTACCTGCTCATAGAGCTGCACGAGAGAACCTGCCAGCTGGTGTGTTTTCCCCGTGTTGGCCCAGGCCGCCTGGCTGTTCAGGCTGTGCTGGAGAACTGGCTGCAGGTAAGCTGAGTAGATAGTCTGCAGCTGCTCCCTGTCAGGATAGCTAAACCCGAAGACCAGGAGGCAGGGACACAGTTTGGAGAGAGAAAAAAAAAAAAACAGTGGCACGATGCAAAGTTAGAGGGAGATTACCAGTCAAACAGGAGAAAACAGAAGAGAAAAGTGATAATTAAGACAGTAAATGTCAGTTCATGGAAATTTACTATGCTAATGTTATTAGATTGTAGTCAACCCATGGTGTTGGAACCAAAAATTTTCCTAAAACTAAACAAATTATGTGTTCCTGAGCCCAATAATACAGCTTTTAATCCAATATTTTAGATACATTATATGAATGTGTATATACATAATTTTCTATGATACAAAACCACCTGATTAAAGCTCAAATGGCATGAACGGAGGGTGGAGAGGGGGGGAAGGTTTTTATTGGAAAAAGGAGTGCTCCAACAGTTCTGGAGTTTTCTTTCTTGCCTCCATAAATTTCTACTTCATGCAAGCAGAATCTGCCTGTGACTCACTCAATCAATAACTTTGCAGAGACAAACTGCAAAGCCATGGGTGCTGTTTTCGCCCGTATTAGCTCTTTCTAAACCTCTGCTGTTTTACTTTTGACCTGGCTGCCTTCACAAGCTTTCTTAGGCCCCACAGTGAAAGTCCAACAATATTGCCAGGACTCAATCAAGGACTGCGGCGGCAGATGGCCACAGTGTTGATTTTGGAGGTGTAAGGCAACCAGGACATTTATGGGGTTAAAAAGTTCTGTCTGGAAATGGATTTGCTCTAAAAGTTCGAAAACACTGTGACACTTTGACCTACTTACTCTATGGTGCAGAGGCGGACGATCGAGGTGAAGCGGGAGGTGAGTGAATGGCTCCCGACAGAACCCCCGGTTGACATGGAGGCCACCACCTGGATGTTCTCCAGACTCACCCACTCCAGATTTTCATCGTAGAATCCCTTATATGTCAACACCTGGACAAAGTTAGAGAAAGAGTCTGTCATGACGTGATTGTAAACCGACAAACATACATAATAGGGAGGGGGTAAATAGTGGCAATGAAATGTTCATGTTTTTTGATAAAAACACATTTGAGTTTTTGTTACATACAATTCCCAGCGCTGTCATGGTTGACAGCACTGGTTGTGTTGCAGTTTTCGGACTGAAGTATCTGGTCTACCTGTTGCAGGAAAGCAATGAGGTTGCTGGTTCCCCATTTGTCCGGTTTGGGGAGGTTGATGTCTTTCAGGTAAAGGACCAGATTCTCACAGTCCTTGGGTCTGAACACTCTCCCAGTGTTAGAGCTGAGCAGCAGACAAGTTTGGCCGAGCTTCTGCAGGACGTGTCGGGATGAGGTCTGGGCGCTGCAGTGAACCACTGCGACTTGGGTGGAACGGAGTCGAGAGAAGGCATAGCGCAAGAGCATGCTGGATAAAAAAAAAAAAAACAAAACAAACATCAAGATTTAAACAAGCGACATCTGAGCAAATATCGAAATAAGTGGTCACAGTTTTGCAAAAATGTCTCTGTACTGCAATTCTCACAAAAGTCGTTTTCATACAGTTAAGCTGATAGCTGGAGAGCAGGACATGATTAGAAGAGGAAATGAGTGTAGTTAACAAAAGACCCTATTGGGATCTCGAGACAAATATGTGAAAGAGGATACCTGTAGGCAAAGACAGACATTATTGAAATAAAAGTGCAGCGTGCACACGCGCACTTCTGTGATCTTTTCAGAGATGAGCGACTATATTAATTACATGTTGTTTTTTGGCAGAAAAATAAACTGACAATCTGCCATACTGCCACACTGACCTTTCAAAGACAAAGTGAGGCACGACAAGAGAGTGAAGAAGGAGAGGCTGAGTGAGAGCGACTCAGCTGGAGTGTAAAATGCAAATTGTGTGACCCATGTTCTTCCAGCCCCTTGGGGAGGAATGCAATTATTTCTGAGGCAACAACTCAGTGTGTTCACAGGCACAAGCCCGAGCACATGCAACACTCATACATGCACCCGGAGATCTGACTTGTCAGTGTCTATTCAAAAAAGGTCAGGTCTGGAATTAAAAAAAACGCTTTGATTATATTGTTAATTACGTGGTTATGTCCAGTTGAGCTTTCACGTTGGACTGTCTCTCTCTTCCTCAGAGTAAATGACACACACTATTCTACTGTGACCTCAGGAAGTCTTATTGTGCAAGAACAAGTTTTGCGTGAGAAAATTAATTTATACTGACACTGAACCATGTAAATTTACTTTATATGTACAGCATCAACCATGTCCACGCAATCAGTTGTCTCTAATGTATCTGCACTTACCCCTTTCCACAACCCTCTGGCCCTACCACCATGAAGGGCTGTCTGTGCTGAGCCGTGAGCCACGGGGAGAAACAGTGCAGACCTCTCTGTGTTCCCGGAGTCTCGATAACAGGCAGCATGTGTGTATCGGAGAGCTGTTCCAGTGTGAGACTTTCAGGGCGCTTGAACGTGTAGGCTGCTAGATGGCCACTGTCAGAGTCATAGTAAGTGTCCAGTGGCTTTCTGGCATCTGGTGGACTTTCTCTGGCCCAGCTCAGCAACTGCAAGAGTCAGACACTAAATAGTAAGTTTTCTTGAATGATGGCAACACCTTAAGGTTCATCTATTACAACTAAGGAACATAAATGTGTGAAACATTTAAAGTTAAAACAAGAATAGATTTCAAATTCTATAATTCATGTCTTCCTAGAAAAAATGTTTTTGTCGAAATTAAAGAAAAAAAAAACAGATCTCACCTCCTTGGCGAACTCCTGTCGTGTTTTGAGGTTGAGGTTTCCTCCCATTCCTCTAAGAAGGCCAACAATGAACTGACCTCTCTCTGTCACAGCATTGAGGTGTGACAGACAATTGAACACTGTTCCCACCAGACTAGTTTCCACCACAAAGTCATTCTAGGAGAAACGAGGAAAAATGGGATGAAAACATCTGAATAAAACAAACCATTCAGAATAACCGTTTTAGAAAGGGGGCTCCGGTGTGTGAGCATTTATTTCAAAAAATCTCTGTTAACCTAATTTATACATCAAGTCTAATGATTTTCCAGGAGTGAATTGTCTTTTAGCTTCCAATGTGGCAGGATGTTGACTGTACAAAAAACCAGGACAGCACTCCTTCAGCATGTGGAGGTACACATGAAGTTTGAACAGGCACATTCAATCAGTTTCAGTGTTTTTGAATATGAGCAGACAAATATCACCTGTTTGTTGACCCAGTCGAGAGATCGTTGCAGGTAATCCCCCAGCCAGTTTTCGAGGTTACTGCGACACTCCTCTGGCTGACATTTTAACCAAGACTTCACCAAAGCACCGACATCAATGTCCTCATCACTGTAAAAGACAGCAGAGGGAGATCAAACACCAGAGCAACAGGCGTTGAGAATAACACGATTTTGAACAAATGAGCACATAAATCTCTGTCAACATAGCTACCTGAGAAAGATCATGCCCATACGAGATATGGTAGCTGGCGAGGCGCAGCTGAGGTCATGAGTCTCAAACAGGAAGTTAACATTGGGTCCAAACTGGATGCGCTCTCCACTGGGCATGGTTAAGAGTCGATTATCGTCAAGCACAGAGTTCAGACTCTCAATCCACTCGGGGTCGATGTCGCCATCGCAAACAATCCAGGAGTTCACCTCTTTAAACACAAACACTCAACATATGTGCTTCAAAATGACTTCAAAGTCCAGTGTCTTGCACAGCCGCAAGACAATTATTGCTTGCTTTGCTTCATTCTGTTATGTTTGCATTTTCTGGTTGTTTTGAATTATTTAATTTGTTCCCACATGTCTGAAATAAACTTTTTCTTTTCAATTCAATTCAATTCAATTCAATTCAAGCCTGGGGCTCACCGGCAGGTTTTTGCACAGCAATATTTTATTTTTGCTTTACTTTCTGACATTTGGAAAGAAATCATTAGAACCTGAAACTATAAAAAAAAAATCAAAACATTAAGTGCAACAGCTACAGACTACATTTAAAAACTTACTAGATACTTCACTTTAAAGTATTTTATTAGCAGCAGGTGTTGCTTGCCTAAGGTACAGCTGTTACTATGCTATACATGCTAAAAGACACAGCATGTGCAGCCTGAGAGTAGGAGGACAAAAATCAGATCAGTATGGGAATGGTGACTCCCTCTCACCTTGTGGTTCTCTCACCACATTCCTGGCACTGTGTGTAAGGACGCCATCAGCCCACTCTCTGGTGTCCATGTCTATGTGTCCCAACAGCTGTTGTCTGGGCATGGCTTTAGGATTCATTGTGTACTGCTTCACCTGAAGAAAAAAAAAAAAGAAGGAAAAACACAGCTTCAATACTCTGAAACAGTTTATTCCACTTATGTTTGCACTCAAGCAAATTAACTAATTAGCAAGGCATTAGATATATTTCAGCATGTAATAGTAAAATATGCATGTAATGATTTGTCTACTCACCACCTTGCCTGTCTTACTGAGAGCCGCCCTGAGCATCCTCCACAGTGTAGACTTGCCCGCTCCACTTGGCCCGACAATAACAACGCCCATACGTTGTCTCAGCTGTTCATTCAGCTCTAAAGCCTTCTTCAGCTGGAACAGTGAACCAATCACAAATAAAAAATAAAAAAGTCCTGTTGCAGCAAGGATCTACTTGATATGCTGGGTGAATATCAAACCACTTCATGCAACAAGACGATAAATATGTGTATGCTGAGAGAATAACTGATAAATGTTTCCTTAAACAAACCTGACTGGGAATCAGTTCAAGTTGTGCCTCCTTGTAGACTTGTTCCAAGGCTTGCATTAGTAACTGATCCTCCACATCGGTGAAACTAACTCCCGAGAAGACGTCTTTGACCAGGGCATCAAACCGAGAGCTATCGGCAAAGGTCAGCTTGGACATGGTGTTCAATCTCAACGCCTGTACCACCAGCCCAGGCTCCTGAACTGCATGTAGACAAAAATGAAGATTCAACTTTTTAGATCTCTATGTGAAATGAGGAAAGTATGTAAATGGTAGCCTTTTAAAAAAGCCATAAAAGATTTTTTAATGAGGAAAAAAAAAAAAAAATACAGAATGTAAGTTTGATGAGAAACGTATAGAAAGTAATGTTACAAAATGTAACTTGTTTGATCGTCTGCTTTGCTCATGCCCATGTCCCTCGTTAAAACTGTGCTCAATATCAAAGACGGTGGTGATTCAGGAGTTGGTCAATACATTTCTTTTCTTTCCTAATCCATTCTTTCCCAACAATGTTAGCGTTCCCTGCAGACACAACGGTGGGTTTTTGTTTTCACAGCTGAGAGGAACACTTGGCCACTCAGCACAGAGACAGACACGAGCAAACCTTGGGGACTCATCGACAAACAGGAGGTGTGTGCGCGTGTGCGCGTGTGCGGGCATGCGTACTCCCACAGTTAGAAAATTGTATCAAGCGAATTGGTTTCTCTAAATTACCTGTTGTTGTAAATGACTGTGTGTGTTTGTCTGTCTGTCTGCGTTTGCCCTGTAATAAACTAGTGGACTGTCAAGAGTTCCAAAACCCTGAGCTCTACGTAAAACGAGAGAAGATTGTTCGATAGAAAAGTAGTGAAATTAGTGAAACTATTCTGCCCTACTTGGGGCCCTTTATAAAAAGCCCCTCAACCCCCAAAAGTCCCCGGAGCGCAACTCGGTGGGGCTGCCCACTGATTTGTTGCAATGAGTTGAATGCAGAAGACAACTGTACCACAGTGTACATGTGACAGATACTGTTTTTTTCTCTCTTCTGCAGTTGACGGATGGATGAAAAGAAGATGGGATGAGAAAGAATGAGGATAAACAACATATCAACTGTGTATGTGAGAAACAGCTAACGAAAGGCGGTAGAAGTAGGGTAGAAGGTAAACCCTTGCAAAGTGGTGAAGGACAAAAGTAGAGACAAACAAAAACACCTTTGGGAAAGGAAAGTTTTTTTTAAAGGAAGCATTTGAGCTAAACGTCTATTGACTGAGTGGTGAGTGTTTACTTAAAAGGATTTAGAGGTTAAGGACAGCAGGTGTGAATTAATCCCTTTGAAGCTCAGGTATAATCACACATCGTGTCTTAATCCTGCATTCAACACCCAAATAAAAAGGGATATTTCATCAAAACCTTTGGTAGCCAAACCCTCTTGGGCAAAAGATAATTATGGTCAAACCTATCCAAATGTCACTGTTACAATATAATATAAAACATTTTAAACATCTCTACTATTTATTGTCTCAAGTCAGGACTATCAAAGCAACAACTGTTCTGGCTTCAAAGACATCTTCTGATGACTGCATGAAAAATTTTAGTTCAGATTTCTTTTTTTACAATAAGCGAGACATCATACAAGAGGACATTCAATAACGAAGCAATAGTTTTGCGCTTTGTGCTACAATAATTTGTGATAGCTTACCAAAGCCTTAACAAAAACTAGTATCATATATTTTACATGGCTATTACATTTTTCAAATGTATGTTTATGCCTTGGTTTGAATTTCTCCTTTTTTTCATTCAGGATATATAAATAAATTCACATTGAATCTAATAATGTGGCTTCCAATGTCTTGAGTAGTGACACTGTAAAAACAAAATGAATGTGTTTCCTTCTAAACAACAATATTTGTGCACCGCTTTTTCTCTAAATATTGATTAGTGATGCATATCAAGGCAACAGAATCAGAGACATGATCTATTTTCATATAATGAGTTATTCCTTGTCAATAATGCAACTTGACTGCAGAGAGTTTTGCTTGAGATTTATTTATTCACTTCTGCCAGGAGTTCTTGTAGCCCTGAGCTGATAGCCTCCAGCAGAAATGAGGAGGAGGGCACAGAGGTCTCTTTCTTATGCCTCTTATTACGAATTACAAACTTGGAAGTCTCAATGAATGTTGACACCAATTACTTGCAGCAATGGATTAACTTCTCTGCAGCTTTCTTTTTATATTTACCCAAAGTTCATTTGAAATGATTTCAATAATGGCAACTTTATTCTTAAACAGAAGTCAAATTATTGAATTTCATGTTCATCTAATGTCAAAATTTAGCTATTTTCAGTGTTAGAAATGATCTGCTCACATCACTGTGTGTTCAATAGGGACGTGTGCAGCATAAAACCTCAACAAAGACCTTGTAAGATCTGCTCACATTTACTTTTTCTGAAGTGATAGGGTTGAGGGAGTTAACTGAATACATTGAGGATGAATACACATTCTAATTACTATTTCAATTGAGTTTTCCCTCCTTTTTAACTAGTCAATTAATCTCGTTTAAAATTTTAATTTCACCAACAGTGAAATGAGTTGCCCGAAGCATTTGTTAAGCATGATCACATGTTATTTGGTTAAAGATATCTTCTCTCTCTCTCTTTTTTTTTTTTTTTTTTAAAGTTGAGACAGTCTTACTTTTATCCTTGTCGTGACTCCTCCTCAGCTGCTGCAGGAGACTGCCACATGCCTTCAGCACTGTCTTCAGTGCACGCAAACCCCAGTCGTAGTGCTGCTGAGGAGTCAACAGCTCCCTGAGAAGACAGAAAAAAAAAAAACTTTCACATATTCCCACACTGTCAATTGACTGCAGCACTTAGGGGTTGGAGGCAGATAATTCATCCACAAAATCAATACACTACAATAGACTGCAGAAACAGTATTAAATGAGTGCAAATAAATTCACTTTTCTTGTGTGACTTGAATATTCAAACACTCCTATCACTACATACAAAAACAGGAACAGGCAACTGATATGATAATGGGTAAAATCAGACAAATTATATTAATCCTTTTTTCTTTTTTTAAAGACTTAAACCCATGATTTCTACCTGGCCAGGTTGAAGATTGCAACCAATTTGCATCCAAGGATTTCTCCATTTTTGAAGCCCTCGGAGTAAAGGATGACTTCCGCGATGAGCTCATTGTCTGGCTTGCTCATGGCCACTGGCCTGAACAGCTGCTTCAGGTTGTCTGGAAGCTTCTGTCTGCCTCCATAGCCTTTTCCTGCTGGGTTCATTGTGATGAACACCCCAGAGTTAGGGTTTAATTCCACCTAAAGCATGAAGATAGAAGCAAATGTTCTTCTTGTTAATAAAAAAAAATATATATATATATATATATACGTATATATATTTATAAATACATATAATATGTTAAGATAAATATGATTTGAACAGTTGTTAGCTGATCATTGAGCCAATAAATTAAATTCTTTTACAAAATGTAACAAAAAACTAAGCAGTATAAAGGTAATGTTGAATTATAATTAAGTTTTTGGCAGAAACGCAAAAATGCTATGCGAAAAAAGAAGTAATTTAAGTCAAAAGTTGATTTGAGTATCTCACCTCCTTGCCCAGCAGTTCACAGGTGTTCTTGTGGTGTTTGAGGGAATCTTGAATTGCCTGGATCTGCATGGAGACTGCAGACAGCACAGCTTCCTCTAAGCGGTTGAACTCGTCAAAGCAGCCCCAAGCGCCACACTTCACCAACCCCACAAAGATCCGTCCCATTGACTTCACATCAATTCCCTAAAAAGACATTATACACATACACACACACACACACACACACACACAAACACACACACACACAAATAAAGTGTTGCATGTTCTGAATTGCCAATCATATATGATGAAAAATTGTTGGTGTAGAAATCTAAACGTCAACATGTCTTTACTACACATACTGGATGTTTATTCAAATCTGTTTTCATGAACTCCATATTGAACACATGCACTATTTTTAGAAATGTGTGATTGTTATTTGCCTTGGGTGACAAAACTGTGTATGCTTGTTGGTTAAATGTTCAAACTGATGTTGAATCGTTCTCGTGAAGAGCATATTTATACCTCATCACAGTTGAATACCAGCACTTGTCGACCAAATAGCCCCCCTAAGGCTTTGACTGACTCAGTTTTGCCTGTGCCAGCTGGGCCATAGGGATTACCCCCAAGCCCCATCTTCATGGCCTGGGTCAGAGTTAGGTAGCACTTATCAGTCAGTGGAGTGTGAACCAGCTTAGCGGCATTCCCCTGGGAGACAGGAGGGGGAGATATAGAAGATTGTCAGCGATAAGAGTCGTGGAAGGCACGGTAGTGTCATTGGAGAATATAAGCAAACAGACAAACAATAAGAAAGTAGGAAATGAATCAAACAAATTGAAGACAGGCAAAAAAAACCCCAAAAAACAGGGAAGCTAAGTCTAATATGAGTGTTCAGGGAATTGCACAGAGGATTTGCAGAATTCCTTATTTCCACATAAACAGTGCCCCCAAAAGGAAAAAAAAGGGAAATCAATGTAGTCCTGAAATGCTTAACTTTTTTTTCTTTTCAAATAAAATGATTTCATGAGTTCACAAAGTTCTACTTTCAGCACATAAATGTATTACAGAATCAATGACAGTGAATGAAAAAACCCTAAACCTGGGCATGAATTCAGGAAAGTCCTCTTGTTTACAATACCACCGAATTACTCACATATACAACTATTTATGATATAAATACTTTTTTTGACCGGGTGCATGCAGTGGTAAGTATGTTATTCTTTTGTTGACTAGACAAACAACTTAAAAAAAAAAAAAGAAAGAAAAAACTTGAGCTGTAACAAACTTACCTTCAATTCCATTTAAAAGTGAACTTAAGTTAAAAAATTTTTGAACGACGACTACTGAAGTAAATTGAATTGTCTTTCAAGACTCTAAATAATCTACAGAGTGATCTTTTGGGCAAATTCGTATCATGTTGAGTGCTCTAGTACATAGAAAAATCATGGCAATCTGCATTTACACACCTGGTATTCATATGTATAGCTGAACTGTGCATCAACCATTTGTATGTGGCAGCATTTATCAGGTCCCATGTAGAAGCGAAGCTGCTTCTTCCAGGCCCAGGCATCAGTGCTGGTCACTCCTGCCTGGCTGAGTTGTTTCACCACACTGATATTATGGATGATATCAAGGATCAAGGCCTTGAGCTTCAGCTGAAGGATACTGGACTCTGTGTGAGGAGACACATAAAATCCAGGCACAATTATATCAAATGACTCCAATCTGAAAGAATTTGGTGTTTGTGAGCACATCAATCAATTCAACATAAAAGGATTGTGACAAAAAACCATATATAACAAAAAAAAAAAAAAAAAACACACATATATACAGAGTCTAATGTTTTCCACCCTGTCGTGACTTCTTTGCCAACATGTAGCTTACTCCCAAATCCACTCTGAGTTTATGGCCCATTTATATAGACTGGGTAATTAGATTATTCTTTTAGCCATTACTTCAGCCACTTTAATCAGTCCAACTACTCAATAGCTTCTTAAGCTACCTACTTCTTCGAAGTGAGCCGGTAATCGAATGAGATATTATCATGAAAATGACTGCTGTTTCAAGTATGAATGGTAGCTTTGTATGCAAAACAGTATCAAAAGGAATCATAGTATCTATAAACCTGAAATATGTTGAAATATAAGGTACCATACCCGATTTGTTAAAAGTAGGCGCGAATGAAAATTTGCCTCCAGTTCAAATTAAAACAGGGCAAACAAGCATTGCTTTCACAGATGCATGTTTATATGACACATGACATTTGAAACTTGGCAGCAATGTCCCATGAAACGACGCAACTAGCAGGGTTATGGAGGAGCTTTTCATCTCATGCATGAATAAGAAACCTCGATTTAAATCTAAAAGTGCTTTTTGCAAATTCAACTTCTAAGGAAAAAGCTCACTTGTCGTGGTTTATGTAGTCATAAATTCATGCCCAGGTCATTAAATTAGCCTGCCAGCGACTCCATCGACAGCTTTAAAGAGAACGGCCCCCTTCTGCACTCCCACTGGCTATGAGGAGAGTCACACAAGTGCAGACATTTAGCATTAATCTCTCCGACAACAACTGATCACAGAGCAATCACTAACAACACAAGAGGGAATCTAGTAATGGAGTAAAGTGCAAGTGTCAATTGGCTGTTGTTTATAAGGGCAGTCACAGAAGCTGATTTTGCTAAGAATTTGGCCAGTTACTGAAAAGGTTGAGCTATGTGTTGGAGAAACTAATGGGCGGAAAACAACCGGAGAGAATATGTGCAGCAAACCCACTGGAAGACTTAATGTCCACCAACAAAAGAAAAATCGTCTGAACAGAGTCTAAGAGCATGTGAAGTGTCGTGAATACAGTCATAGAAGAGAATAGGGATTTTGCCAACGCTATATAATGATATAGTGTCCCATGAAATTGGAGCCTTTTTCAAAAATATGCCTTCAGTTGTTAACCAAAACAGGACATTGATTCATGGCCATTAGGTGTCAGAGAAACTCCATAAATGTTGACAAATATCAGGCACTGATATACAGTACTTTATTTTAAAAAAGGGGGGAACTTTGCAAAAAAGAAAAGAAAACATTTCAAACTTATATTAGTTTATATAACAGTAACATTGGGTAAATCATATAGGATTTTATCCATTGATGCATATGAATGCAAACCCTACCTGTGTTGGGTTGTTCGTCTGGGCTGGTGTCCACTGTAGTATAGTGCTCCAATTTTCCTCTAAGCTCGAGCTCGAGCTGCTGCAAATTCTGGTCTTTTAAAGCTCTCTCAACATCTTCAGTGAACTGGATCTGCTCAGCAAGACATAAAATCTGAACAGATGATAAAAAGTTCAAGAGTTATTTTCCGCTCTCCTGGGTCAAAAGCAGTATAGAATTTTAACTTGAACGAAACACAATAGTAACAATGTTTAACCCAGTTGATGGAATCTGTGTAGTTGTGAGGTGTGAATCGTCCTGAAAGGTGAAAATTGTTAAATAAGTGTTTTTTAATATA
>OMNM01064899.1:10121-24554 GCA_900302745.1 Parablennius parvicornis | reverse complement strand
TCGCAGGCCTTATGTTTGACACCCCTGATCTAGTCTTGGGTTTACGCTGTCTTTAAACATGGTTAAAAGCCATGTACTCCTTGAGACCCTGAGTTGGATAAAGCAGTATAAAACATGGCTGGATGGATGGATGGATGGATGGATGGATGGATGGATTGATGATTGATGATACCATCACTGGTATCACCTATATCATCACCAATACCACACAGATACTGACACCTTCAACACACAAAAAGTCATTTCTATTTTGGACCCGTTTCTCACTGGACAGAACACACTACAACCCTGGACAACTCGTCCATGTGGTTCTGGAAATCTCGTCCATGACAATTTTTTTTCAGTATTATTGATTTAAAGGATTACCGTTTTAACACAAACACATATGATAAAAATGTCATTATGAAGCAATCTTTAGGGTTAGGGTTAGATCTGAGGTCTGAGGAGGTCAATGCCGGTGTGAGGGAGGTGTGATAAGCTAAATTTGAGCAATTCTCAAGTGAAAAAATGCCATATGATGTCCCATATCATACTAGATATATGAAAAAAATATAAAATATTGATTAGAAATCACAATATGTTGCATTGTACATGATATATTTTCTCAAAAGAAGTTTGAAATCTCATCTGTGGGTGAGTTGTCCAAAGTTGCATTTTTGTAGAGGAGTTGTCCTACAGTTGTTCCTTCACATGTCTGCTGGTTTGTAGTGATGATTGTCACTCTAAACAAGTCCACAATAAAAAAAAAATCTAATCTGCCATAAACCCTCCCATTATTGTTCACATATGCCGCTTTGCGCACACTTGCTCAGGGATCTGATGAGGGTCAAGGGTCTTGCTCAGGGAAGTTGATCTGCCCTCAATCCCAAGTCCTCTCCTCTAACCTCCAGTCCACTACTGCCCCATAACCCTGTGCTTTATTGAATTCCTACTTTAGCTCTTACCAGGTAGTCCAAGTACATTTCTGCTTTGGAAAATGTAGCATTTCTCGTTCTGACTGCAGACATCGCTGCCTTGGTTTTTAGATTTAGTGCAGTGTTTCAGTCATTTAATAACACCACACAGGCGATTGAATTACTGTTGTGCTTTAAAGTTCTTGTTCATAAAAAAGTTGCCTTTCCTCCAAAGACTGTGGAGTTTGACATCCTGCTTCCTAATCAGCATCATCCTAACTGCCATGCTGGCCATACTGAATTAAATATCTATTGTTGCCTAACAGTGTAGTCACTCCATACCACATTCTTGCACTGTTAACACCATGGAAAAAGCAAATACATAGCCCCAGGTCTGAGATAATGTTTCTGGCATGTGTTTGTGAGAGTTTGTGTGTGTCACTGATGAAGGGAGAGGTTTTTCTTTTGACAAACACTAGGTAACCCAAATTTAACGTCTGTGCTGCTAAGAATAAAACATGTTTTCCTGAGGTGCTATTTTTAGATCTCACATTGGGCATCGAGACACACACGTCACTGAGCCCTGCTTACCAGTACTGAGGCCACAGTGTACATGTGTGTCGCAATAACAGTGCAAGGGAAGTTGTTTAAACCCCCAAAATGAGGAACTACGGCACAAAAATGCAACCTAAGCAAGGCATGTTTACGTGGGCTCTGCAGCTCTGTACATTTTCCCTTTTCAAGCAGTCAGGTGTTGGTGCGGTTAGGAAACGTTAAACAACGGAAACACACATGTATACAATCTGTCTTCTGCAATTTTTGCAGTGCTTGCTAGTCTTGCATCTACCTCCATGTGTGCCTCACTTCTGTTTGCTTTTCAATCTGGAACATTCAGAGTTGTATCAAACCATGATACCCGAAGAGCAATGAAAGGTGCTGAAGCTGATGGCTGCTCTTCGACTTGGCCTTTTTGGACGCCTACACACATTATGACACTCCGACGTCACTTCCACAGCGCTATTTATAAGCCTTTGTGTCTTTTTAGGAACAGCGTGGGTTTGCTTTTCATCAGTGACTCACTCAGTTGAGAGAGGAGAGAGAGGGAGGGAGAAAAAAAGAGGTGGAGGAGGCAAAAAAAATACACATGGGTTCCAGTTTGAAGAAACTGAGCAATCAATGACATTTACATCTTACATCAGGCATGTACTCAACAACCCAACGAGTGTTCTCTGTACAACAAAGTACAAAACAAAATTTAGCGAGTAAAAGTACACAACAACACACCGATCTTCAAGAGGAAGATTTTATGTTACAGCTCGAGAGCCATCAATGGATTTTATAATTGTATTATTAGCCATAGAAGTAATCAGGTTTTTCTCCCTTTTGTTTTTTTGTAGGTCGTTCTTCCTGAGATAACCGAATGACTTCAGACCGCCACAGATAGAAGATCTTCTCCTAAAAGAAAAGTTGGTATGGCCTGTTTGTCTTCGCAGTGTGTTTTTAACCATGATTTACTTCTATTTTTCCCATGTTTTACTCTTTCTGTCTGTTTTCTAGATCACTCCAGGATTCATCTGCCTCTGAGTTTTATAAAAACGATGGCAAAAGAGAAACATCTCTGATGTTGTCCACGAAAGCTCCCGTTTTGCATTTCTACCCTGGTTCTTATATCAGTCTATTTCAGCAATGGATGTGAACTTGTTGGCAACTTGTTCAACTATCATGCTTAGTAGTTTTGGGACCTTGTAACCCTCCAAAAAACTACCTGTCCAAAACCACTTACCGGACCCATCTGACCTAAACCTCAGTAGAGCTTCTTAAAAATGGAGCCTCGTGAACCAGCAGCTGCAGGGCAGAAATGCATAAATAAGGATCTAGTGAAAGAGAAGGCACCTCTGCAAAGAATGTGGATGTCAGAGCCCTCTGCAAATACCAAACGAAGCACTTTTGCTGACCCGGAGGCTAAGCACCGTGAGAGTTTGCCATGCGGTGCTACTGGAGGATCTGCACCTCAGCAAAAGTACGCAATCACAGGGAATTCTGGAAAGCTGCTATCGGGACCCTCGGCAGTTGGGGTAAGAGGAGGCCCACCATCTCAAGACCCCCAAGGACCCTTTGCTCAGGGGTTTCCAAGAGGGTTTTCCTACCAGCCGGGTCAGCCATACCCTCAACATCCCCAAACTGAGCGCTTCCTCTCAGGAGCTAAACCCCAGCCAGGCCTAGAGCCTCACGCTTGGCCTTTTGCAGGCCAGTTGCCTTCAGATGATCTTTACCCTGTAGGACACCCAGGCCACACTCACGCACATGGGGGTATTGCAGGAAGGTTTCCCAGACAGAAATCTCCCAGCTTACCCAGCTCCTTTGGACAGTATTCTCAATCAGGCCCTGAGCCTGGAGAGGAGGGGTATAGCAAAAAAGAGCAAAAGCCTAAAAAGCCTGGTAAGTACATCTGTCCCTATTGTGGTCGAGCATGTGCCAAGCCCAGCGTCTTGAAGAAGCACATTCGTTCACATACTGGAGAAAGGCCATATCCTTGTGTCCCCTGTGGCTTTTCTTTTAAAACCAAGAGCAACCTTTATAAGCATCGCAAGTCTCATGCTCATGCTATCAAAGCTGGACTCGTACCATTTTCAGAACTAGCTGTGGCCCGCAGTGGGGATATGGACCAGGCATCCCCAGTGGGTGAAACTGAGGTCCACTCAGATGGAGAACAGAGTACAGACACAGATGAAGAAGGCGTAGAGGGCACCACAATGCTGACGGACAAAGATAGCCCCATCCCACAGATCTCATTTGAAGCGGACAAGAATACAGGTCATTTTCACTTCTACAAGATACATTTCTAAAAGTCACAATCTTAAGAATCCTTTTCACAAATATTGCCTTATCTTAATAAGTCAAATTTCTCAGAAACAAATATATTCTTAAGTACAATTTGATTAGAATACTATTAGGAATCTATTACAACAAAGTAATTTTTTACTTGAAACATTTAATGTCTACCTTGGAAATTTACGTGATATTTTCTCAAACATGTCGGTTTTATACACGATTGTCTGTATGTGTCTGCTAATGCATTTTATATTTGATTTGATTATATTATGAGCTACTTTTCCTTTTCCTTGTATAGGTGGTGCAGAACCAGCATATGCAGACTCTGCTGAAGAGTTGCTCATGGGATCTATGAAAGTGCCTATCCTTATTGTTCCCAAGACTGGGGGAGTCCCGTCCACGGGTATGGAGTGTCCGCCTTTTCACGACATGAAGCCCGCCCACCACATGTTGGCATCGCACTCTGGTGGAAGAGCACATTCACTTGATGACTCTCCCACCATTAAACAGCGCTTAGCCCTGAGGCTGAATGAGAAAAAAGGGCAGGACTCTGACCTCGCCATGTCTCAGTCCCTTAACCTCCTTAGTCCTCACAGCAAAGGCAGCACAGATTCTGGCTACTTTTCACGCTCTGAGAGTGCAGAGCAGCAGGTCAGCCCTCCAAATACTAATGTTAAGACATATGAAGAGATTATGCTTGGCCGGAATTGGTTCAACCGACCCAGCTCCAGACCTAGCTTAAAGCAAGCAGGTACTGTTCTTGAAATGGGGAAGATTGCTGAAGATCACATCTCCTTCAGAGGAGATGTACGACTCCCTGGAGATCCCAAGCAGTATCCACTTGGACCTTGTCAAAGCAATACAGGACTTCTGGAGCCTCCATCAGATTCTGGGCATCTGATTAGGAGTAACTCCATGCCAACATCTTCCCCTCCTAACCTCAGTGTTCCCCAAGGGAATCGCAGCCAATCCTTTGATAACATGGTGGCACCCGACGATGTGTTTTTCCCGCCAGGTCATCCTAGACTCACTAGACAGAGTGCATTTGAACATTCAGCCAATGAAGCCCATGTAGGAGAGGCCGAGGGTTATGGACAAATGCCCAAGAATTTAACTTCGTCTCTCGGCATGAAGTTTGTAGAGCGCAACCCAGGAGTCCCAGAGCATATTGCCCACAGCCTGTATGGTACTAAAGTTAGCATGTCAGAAATAGCCACGAGAAAAAGGAGGAAAGAGCAAAGCGTTGGGGATGACGAGGATAGCCCTGGTCACTGTGACAGCAGCTGTAGCGGGTCAGTGGATATGATAGGTGACTACGAGTTCAAGCAAAACAGTCTTGATGGGTCCAGAGCCACTCCAACAGGCAAGGGCTCTCTTCATAGCACTCACAGTTTGTCTGACAGTTTTGATACTTGTGCCAGCATGTGCTCAGAGGACATTGCATTGTTTAATGACTCTGAGGGCAGGAAGGCAGCAGGGAATGTCATATCAGTCATCCAGCACACAAACTCCCTCAGCCGTCCTAATTCCTTTGAGAAGTCAGAGTCCTTCGAGCAGCCAGGATATCATCCGTCAGATAAAGCTCCATCCAGCCAGTATTCTGAGCAGTCTGACAACGAGATCTTTGAAGATGCCCTCAGTCCTGAGTCCACCCTTCTCAGGAATGAGAGCATGGAACAGCACCTACAAAGTGACAGCGATCTGGCCTCCATTTCTTCTTCATCAGCTGCAGCCTCTCCTGGCCAGCCATATCACATCCCACACAAACTAGTCCGACAACCCAACATCCAAGTTCCTGAGATCAGGGTTACAGAGGAACCAGACAAGCCCGATAAGGATACTGAATCTCCAATGGCCAAGGAACCAGAGAAGCAGCAGCATGTGGAGGAGTTCCAGCTTCCCCAGAGAAGTGACACCCTGTCCCAAATGCCATCAGAGAAGCTCCCACCCAAAAAGAAGAGGTTACGGTTGGCAGATATGGAGCACTCGTCTGGGGAATCGAGCTTTGAGTCAACCTGCACTAGCCTTTCTCGCAGCCCCAGCCAGGAGAGTAACCTCTCCCACTCCTCTTCCCTCTCAATGTCCTTCGACAGAGACGAAGGCCTCAAGTCTGCCTCTCCAACCAAACAGGTAATTTGGCTGATGGGCAAGTTGATGATCAGTTTTTTTCTAGAGATCGAATGAATGTGGTATGATTTTCTATGTTTCTGTTCCAGGATGACTCATCTGCTTCTGCAAAGCAATCAGAGTTCCTCACAGTGCCTGGCAGTGGTTATTCCAACCACCATCAGCAGAGGGAGATGAGGAGGTCTTCATCGGAGCAGGCACCATGCACACTGCCTACAGAGTTGCCTGAAATGCGCAGCAAATCCTTTGACTATGGGAGTTTGTCTTCCTCCAGGCAAGGGGAGCTCTACTCCAGTGCCTCTGCAATGAAGAGACGTGGATACTTAGTCCGACAGGTAGCATGATTCTTTAAAACAGTGTTTCTCAGTCCAAGCGCTTCTTTTTCTTTAAAAAAAAATAAAATATACACAGATCAGTGATAACACCGACATCATAATCATTTTTTTTATCCTTTATCATTTAACTTCTAATGGTTAGGAATCTTGTGCACATGTGAGTGACAGTGTTTGCCTCCAGAGTGTCATAACTTCAAGTCCATATTCTCTGGAGACTTGGTTGTCCTCTGCTGCATTCCAGTGCTGCATGTAGCTTTTTCATGCTACAACATTTTCAGCAGTTCTGATGTTTGTGTGCAAACAAAAATCATTTTCAAAACATTGCCATGTAAACACGTAACTTTTCTAAAACACAAATACAAAAACAATGAATTTTCACTTGAAACGTAGTTTTAAAAATGGGGTCTAAGAAGTCTTGTCATGTGGAATCCATACCTTGATGTGTCAAGGTTGGTTTGGCAGCAAACTGGGGAACTGCTCAATATTCGAAGGGTTGTCATAATGTCTTGACTAATTTCAATCAGGTGTTGTGTGGTAGGGAAATCATGAAACATGATGAAGAGTGGGTGCATAACAACTATTCTATTAATTTTTTTTTGTTGTGTATCCTATATCCACATCCTTTCTTTTCAGAGTTGTTTAATCACTGTTCCGACATCAGTGTGCTCAAAATCCTTGAAATGAAATCTGAAAAACATTGACAATGATTTTTCTTCTATTTGAGCCTATACTTTCCTATACTTATACAGCTTTGCCAATTTTAGGCGTCAGTGTTGAGAAACTTTTCATTGGAATTTTCCTCATTGAGAAATTATTTTTCGAATGTGCCACAAAAATTCACAGCATCACCTATTTAAGCTCGACTAACGCCTTCTTCTTCTTCTTTTTCCACACTTTTCTATATTTGACAGGCTTCACTGAGTGTTTATCCAGAGGCTGTCACCCAGGAGCCAGGGGTCACTGAAATGTCAATCAAGCAGGAGAGTTTGGAGCACGGCGCCTGGCCGGGCCCAACAGGATCCCCCCACAGCAGCAGTGATGTGGCTGGCAGGACCAAGCGAGTCGGCTCTGTTGGTAAGCCCAGCATAAAGAAAACACTCAACTTGGTGAAAGGTTGAAACTCTATTCTGTCTTAATTTTGATACAGTCCCAAAACTCAAAGTGATGTTTTCAGTACCAAAATACAAAGTAGGAGTGGTATGTATCTTAAATCAAGTTGTTTTGTTGTATCAGCAGGGGTTGGAGCTTACCACCAGCACCACCAGCATGTTCTCCAACAGAGTATCAGTGAGGACAGCTTACAAGATGAACCACTCTACAGCAGGTAAAGGCTTCAGTATACTGCTGTATCTCCAGTCCACATTGGGCAGTGTGTAGCCTCTATGCAGTCCCTTCATTTCGGGAATTTCTGCATAGAGGATGTGCCCTTACGTAGTTAACCACCATAATGTTAGGGGTGTAGAAGGATTGGTTGTGGAACCGCATGGAACTCATTGGTGCTGTTTATTTTTTTGTCACAATGAGCAGTTTGGCACGAAGATCAGCACTGACACTGCAGATTTTAGCATCCGGTACAAGCTAGCAGATTCTACAGAGCGACAGGCTAGCTTCTTGCATGGTGTCGTCCATGTTATCGGAGATGTGTAAAGAGTTGACGACACTGCAACTGATATTTTTGCGCTGCCCCTGGGCAGCGTGGGCTGTTCTCTAATAAAGTTCACATTTAGGAAACCATAATCTCAATCACATGTGGAGTTTCTTAACATGCCACATGACGTAGTAGAGCAAACCAATCACAGCCCTTGCAGTCTGTGCTATGCCAAACGTGTGAAAAGTGGCTGTTAGAGGTGCATGTAGCATCGACGCAGAGGCCGTGTGGATGAAGTTTCTGTCAACGCATCACCTTTATGTGTTGTTTCCAATTGAGTATAAATTAGGCTTCAGAGAGCAAAAGTTTAGCTATGGAATTCTAAAAGTAACAAAAAAAATACAATGTACTGGTAATAGCTATATTTTAAATGTAGGGAAATTCTGCTTCTTTTAATCGCAGGTCCCATCAGCATCGCCTACAAACCCAGGGTTCATCATCAGAAGGAGAACATCCAAGTCATGAAGTGGTGAGCAAGGATATAATCCAGCAGTACCAGGGTGGCCCTCCTTTTCTTTCATTCTCGCATCCGGGTCTGTTTTGGAATCAGGATGCTGATCAATTACCCAGACAGCAGCAGACCCTTCAGGCTCAACAGCAATTCCAAAAATTACACATCAGATCACCGGCCACTCTACCTGGACACCAGCACCACAAACACCAACAGCTGCACTCCCTCCATCAAATCCATGACCCTCAGCCATTTGATGGCAAATCTGAAAATGCAGGTTCTCAGATTCACTCAGCTTCTTTTTCTTCACGTTCCTCTCCCGTGTCGGTCAAGCTCCATCAACCCAACTCCACCACCACCTCCATGCTTTTGCAGCAGATGCAACCAGTCTTTGCCACACAGAACCTGGGCTCCCAGGCGTCTTTGCCTGGTCTGCTTGTTCCTGTGCGGATCCAAACCCATGTGCCATCATTTGGTAGTGTTATGTACACCAGTGTTAGCCAACTGATAGCCTCCCATGGTGCACTAGGGCCAGGCAGTGCAGACAACACCATTCTTTCTACGGTGAGTGCCAGCAAACCACCTGGAGGAGGAATAAGTGGATCAGGTTTTAACTTGTCCCACTTCCTGGGGCAGACTGATGGTGTGGCCCTGCGCTACCCACTCTGGAAGGATCAAGACTCTCTGCCAGAGCAACGTCTGAATACGGGAATCCCACTGTCTTTGACATCAGGCACTATATCCACTACAGACGCCTCAGGATCTGGTAACGGAGGCGGCAAGCGCATGCTTTCCCCTACTAGCTCACTGGAGCTCTTCATTGAGACAAAGCAGCAGAAAAGAGTGAAGGAAGAGCGCATGTATGGACAGATTGTCAAAGAGATGAGTGCCGTGGAACTTAGTGGGACTGAAACCGGCAGAAATCCTGAGAAGAGACGTGGCCAGAGAGCTCATCTGAAGAGCGAAGGTTCAGTGGATGACTCTGAAAGGATGTCTTCTTCTCCACCACTCAGCGATTTTTCGAAGATCACCATTCCTGTTCGATCTGCTGCCCCACACCTCCCTGACATCCCGCGAGCTGAAAGTTTCACCCCCCCTCTTCAGATTGTCACAAACCGTTCCCCAGGGTCCGGTGGCCGGGACTCCCCAGAGGAGCTCGATGTAGATGACACAGCCCCAGAACGCACCTCCAGTCCAGAATCCATGGTCTCCTCCTCCAATGATGCAGACGACACCGACAATACGAAGCAGCCAACACACGGAAAAGCCCCCGTCAGCATGCTGGTTCAGCTTGCTGCCAACCAAAATGCTGGATTACCTGAAGCAATAGGTCAGACTCTGCTGGTGGGGGACGTGGCTGACGTCCAGCAGTTCTTTCAGTTCCCGAGCCTGCGTACCACAAGCAAAGTCAGCTGGTGTTTCCTGAACTACACCAAACCCAACAGCAATCAGGCAGCTCTGCATAGCTCCGTCTACAGCTCGTGGTCCATCAGCTCCTACAATCCCAATCCTTTGAACCTCAGCACCAAGGCTACACTTGCTCTGCTGAGGTCCAAACAGAAAACGAACACTGATTTGATGTACACCGTGGCAGCCTTGTCTCCACCCAGCACCGGGAAACTTGTCTCGTCTGTGGCCTGGAAGCTGAGGTTCGATCAGGTATGTTTGTTATGCAAAAAGACCATTGTTCTTAAATGCAAATGCAGTGAAATACATGCGCTGAAAGCGCGTTTCATTCAACTCTTTGATTTCATTTTTACTGTTTCTGTAGCTGAAACCAGAGCTGATGCCGGTGGACGTCGGTAATTTTGGAAAGAAGATGAAAGGAGTCGCTTCATGGGATCGTTCAAAGGAAGAGCAGGTGGAGAAGGAGGTCTCAGCCAAACAGCCCACCACTGAACCGGCCCGCATCAAGATCTTCGAAGGCGGGTACGTCTAACATAGTGATTCCAAAGTAGGGAGGCCCGTCCCCCACAAGGGAAGCCAAAGATTCATTGGGGGAGGTGGGTTGCGAAGCCCACTTGATTTTAAGGAGTATATCTTTTTGTTTTGTCTTAAAGGTAGGTACATCAGCATTTAATACATTTTTGTTACAAAACGACTAAGTTTAATCGAATGAGTGAATAGGTCAAAAGGAAAAAAAAAAGATTACACCAAGAAGGTTACAAAAAAGATACTTTCATTGAAGCAATAGACCTTTTTCACGACAACAGGAAGTAGCGTCTCATGGTGCTAATTTACTTCCGGTTAGTTCCCTTCTCAGCACAAATGGAGACGATTTTTTTTTTCTCAAAAGCTCATGAATCGAGCCCAGATGGAGAATTTAACATCACTGTCTAATAGCCACCGGACGTTATCGAGCACTACATCCGGGTTAAAACGCAGAAGTGTGAGAAAGGTCTATGGACAAAATTAATGCTGAATGCACCTTTTGCTGTGAAACTCTGGTGAATGAGAGTTTGAAATTATGCAAGGTGAAGCAGCACCAGACCACCAAACACCCTAAGATGGTGTGTAAATCCAAAGATTTTATCCTCAGAGAAAAGGAAGTCATGCTAACAGAATCTAACTTAAAAACAAAAATAGATAACTTTCACATTTTTTGTATTTATACAGGGTTGGGAACCACTGCGCTAAGAAACACAGTTAAAAAAGCAGCAGTCCAACTGAGTTACAGAGGATTTATCCTAAACTTTTCTGGAGCCCACTCACTCGCTGTAATCGGCTGGCCAATGTCACGGTGTTACAGTAACACATTACTTTATCACATATTATTCACAACAATGCACATTTGCCAGTGTGTCTCATACTTCTTCTGACACCAAAAGAGTGGGCGGAATAAAGCTGCTTATTTGTCGTATAAGAATTGACTTAAGGATAAAAAAGATTTGTATAAGCATCAGAATCCCAGATGCTAAATCTGCATTATGCAAAGATTTCTTTTTTCTTTTCTAATGAGTGAAAAACAAAGACTTCAGTACATGTTTGAAATCTTTGTCATGACGGTATTTCGACATCTGTTGCATGGATTGTGAGTTTTCTTCAGGAGAGACACATAATTGGCTTAAGGTTTGACAGTGAGTGGGATGTTTGGATTTGTAACACGGCAAGGTAAAAAGGGACAATTCCGGAAAGTTGATTACAAACCTCACACTTCACTTTCAGAGCAAATTAAAATCTGATGATGATGATGCACAGGACCTTTGTACTTGTCGTCTTGTTACCAACTCAACATCACCCCTTAGTATCAAGTTACTAGATTACAATACCTTTCTATATAAGTGATTTAGAGTTAGGAGCAATTCAGGCCATACAGTTATGTAGTGGTTAGCACTCTTGCCTTGCAATGAGAATATCCCCTGTTTGAGATTTGGGGCCTTGCTGTTTGCAGTTTTCATGAACTCTCATTACTTATGTAGATCTTTCCACTCCCTCCCACAGTCCATAAATGTGCTTTTCAGACTTACCAGACAGAGTGTAAACGGGGCCTCAGTAACTCTAAATTGCCTTTGAGTTTAAATCTGAAGTGGACTAGAACCACGATAGATATTGCAAGTATGGTAGGGGAATAAATGCAACAAAAAGTAATGGGAGACAAATCTTTTTGAAAGGTGCTTAAAAAAAGAAGAGAAACATAAAAAAATAAAGAAAAATAGAGAAAAATAGAAAAAAAAGTTTGGGGGGGCATTTATTAAAATTATAATAATTTACACACATTGAAATGATGGTCTCGTTGCAAAATATAAAATTCATGGAAGTCAATTTCTTTGCTGCTATTTTTTAGTGTTCAATTCCTCTGTTATGAAGGCTGCAGTTCACTTCTCTTCATTTAACATAAACCAATGCACTTTGCATATTTTCTTTTCATTCAACATAAGACATAAATGTAAAGCAGTTACTTTTTTAACCACAAATGCAGTGATAATCTACATTTTGCAGGTGAAAACATTATTTTACATTATACAAAGTATTCTGAGTTCAGTCATTATCGATATTGTTGATGCTTTTAGTGGACTAAGAAATTGTTAAAATAGAAAAAAAAAAAGGCGCTAATAAAAGCAGAAATATACACATACACATAACACTCGAAACATCAAAAATGCCTTGAGTGTTGGGCACCTGGGTTTGAGTCCCTTTTACTGCAGGAAGGACTTCTGGTGTAACATCCATTTTTTGCAAGTTGTTGGTGAGGAAAACATCTTAAAGAAAAGCAGGTGATCATCATCACTGCAGCAGCAAAAATTCAGCATTTTAACAGTTTTAAGAAGAGATTTAAGGCTGACCTAATAGCCCAACAGACTCCCCTTCACGTTTGAAGTTAATCTACCAGAAATAATCTTTAAAACATACTTCCAATAAAAAAAATCACTTCCACACAGAGAATAAACAAACGAAAACAAGACCATTACCACTCTTTTCCACAAATTTTCTACCCTTGGTTGCCTAAATTGATCCCACCAAATTCAATTTGTTCACAAACAAACAGGAATTTGTAGCCATGAAATGTCTTTATGTTTCACTAACTGACGTCCTCTTTGGAAACCTGCCGCAAGGGTTTCTGGGATATCAAAAATGGCATTGCAGCAGGTCAAGCAAAATATCAACATTTGACCGATTCAGCCTGAAAAAAAGCCAGACTTTCTCAAAGAAAGAGTATCCAAGCCACAAGAATAGTCTTAAAAGTTGTGAAATGGATCACCGGTTGTTTTTCCAGTGCAAATCCAGATCTGACGAGATTGAGTGTACAAAGGGGATCTTGTGTGCATCGCTTCAGGATAGTTTGGGAGTTTTACACTCTGCGAGGGTGATCAGTCCATCACACACACAAATTAGGGTCATAAAAACCCAGACATGCACAGGGAGAACATGCAGAAAGGCTCGGATGTGAACCCACAACCTTCTCGGTTTGAAGCGAGGGTGCTAGCATAAGCAATATAACTGACGGCATGAGCTGAAGAGCTTCATCCTCATCTGAGTTTTCAATAAAACTGATCACATGATGATCTCACTATGAACTTGGATATCCGTTTCCTTGTTATTAATCGGAAAAACTTTGCTCAGGTATCAAAGAACAAAGACTTCTGGTTTTACAACCTATTCTTTGAGTCTAATTTGTGCAGCCGACAGGCTGGTAAACTCATCACAGGCTTGTTTTTGGACGACAGCTTTCATGATTCTTCTTGTCTTATATATGTGAAACAGGATGTTTTCCCCCATTAGATGTTTTTAAAGACTATTTCATACTTTGTTCACACTTTGCTTGCAACGTGAAAAGCTGGTGTTTAATTGTTTGGATAAGAAGCCCTGAGAAGTGTTTCATTTATTGCTACTTACTCGTGTGCTTTGTAAAAGTGATTGCAGATTGTAGAATTGGCAGTGTAACATGAGTGCAACATGTTTACTTTAGCAGGATCATTTTCATGATAGATTTTTTTTTTTTTTGCTCAAACGAACAGGTCACCAATCCCTTACAGGACAAAACCCATAATTAAAACTCATCATTTGCTGGATGGTTTGGTTGGATTGGAACCTCTTGGAGGCCGTGTTGGCCCAAGGGGCTGATGTTTGACACCCCCGAGCTCGGTAATGGATTGGAAATGTGTTCTTCTTGTTCCCTATAGCACGCTAATCCAGCAAACCTTAATTTAGTAGCATGGATAACCATTACCGTACTGAAATACTTGCTTGAATCCTTTTAATTATTGTTTTGATACTCAACAGGTGTGTCTTCATCCTGATTGTATTGTGGAAACATAGTAGTCCTCCAGCTCTACTTTCATTATTTTTTCCTGTGATCATTTTCCAGCTGAATTTGAAGAGTTGAAATGAGATGTGATCAAATTGATTCCTGCAGCAGTAAAAGGTTCTGTTTGATCGCCAAGCAGCTGAGAAGCTCTTTTAGTATTTATGATGTTGTCATTAAAGTCACATAAAGTGTAATTTCCACATCGGAAAACAAGGATTTGCATTAAAATGTACATTGACTGCTCACATAAAGCCTGCATGAGCCAGTTTAAGCTAGCAGCCCCCTGCAGTGAGACACATTCCTCCAGTATTATAATGTTTTATTGTCTCCAGTAGAGCCAGGAAGGCCAAGGTTACTGAATGGAACAGACGGTGCATGAAAAATATGACACCCCCCCCCCC
>OMNM01064896.1:17544-30335 GCA_900302745.1 Parablennius parvicornis | reverse complement strand
ATATACACAAAAAAAAAAAAAAAAAAAAAAAAAAAAAAAAAAAGCTGAGATTTTAAACGAAGCCAGGGATTATTACACAAAAAGAAAAAAGAAAAACCTCTGGCTGCATTCAGAAGTGCAAGGAGCTAATCCTTGGCAGGAGCTGGTATACCAGCCATCCAACAAGTGTGTAGTTTTCTTCTCACTGCATCCTGCAGTTCGCCAAATCCATGTTCACACTTATCCTGCCACATTAGGAGCTGAGAGCAGAGCGCCGGGGTCGACAGGGACAGGACAGGCGTGGACATGTAGCACTGGATTCCTTCACTACAGTGATGCTGGTCATTTGGCCAAGCCACAAGTTTAGTGCCAGAGAGCAAGTGCACAATGGGCCGGCCTGCGAGTCTAACTGCAGCTCTAAGGAACACAGAAGATCCTGAATTAGACAGACTGCTGCTCTGCCCAGGATGTTGGAATTATCAGCATAATTAAAAGGATTCACAAAATGTAATATATAGTAGTGGTATCATAAATATTACCAGTGAAAGTGTATTGGAAGTGACATTTTTTGTAAAAAGATATTGTACTCTGTATATTTTGTTTGGTACCCTTGTCAAACAAGGAACTGCCAAGATTTCTTCTCTTTCAATAAATACCACTTAACCCCCCCCTCAAATGCATTTTTCCCCAGAAACTTATATGATCTCCCTCAGCATGATTCTGGTGGAGAGAGGTTGAGGTCGCCTCAGAAAAGAAAGTGAAAAAACTTTCAAAAGCATTTCTCTTGGCCCACTCGCCCCTGAACAAAGCCTGCTGTCAACTGGTCAAGGTTTCACTTCCTAATTACCTTCTCCTGGGGCACAATGGCCAGGCCGTTGCCTAACCCAGGCTACTCTAGACCCCTAGCATTCTTTCTCAGACAACTGGCCCCTCCACTGCGGACCCACAGTCTCTAAGGAAGTGCTAGACGCATGGTTAAAATGGCCGACAGGACCCCCATATGCAGCGGCGCATTTCATTTGGGAAGCATTCCTTCTGAGGAGTGACGATAATTGATGGGACGAGTCGCTAAAGTCGACCAAACAATCACTTGTGCTTTGATTGTCCCACAGCAAAGTAACACATTGTCTTATACAGTATTCGACCTAAATTTGATTCTTTTTCATAATTCTAAGAAATCGGATTTGCATTAGATCACATTCTTGGTGCTGGTTTAAAGCTCTTTTTCTGCACTAAGCTCATTCCACAATTCATGCACAACAAGACTTTTTAAGGCTGTCTTACCTCGGGTGAGAGGTTGTCAAAAGTTCACGCAGGCCCCTCATCTGAGTTAAGTGCTGTTTCTTCTATAACCGCTTCTCCTTGCTACTGTGAAACTGCAAAACGCAAAAGAGAAGAAGACAGAAAAAAATAAAGCAGAAATTAGTGATGTGAAATTTAACCACGGCTCAGACTGATTCCTTATTGAGTGGAGTGCTGAGTGATTTTCATTGACACTCCTCTGCCACCCAGGTCACTCCTAAGAACACCCAGACGGGAATTCCACTCAGGCTTATCTCACCGGCCCATCGACCGCCACCACCAAGCGGGAGAAGGACGAGGTGGGGGGGAGTGGAGAGGGGTTTTGGGCTGAGGAAAGGGTCAAAAGGGTAAGAGGGGGTCCCCTCTGTGGCCTGGATTAGGGGTTAGAGGAAACCTGTTGTCGGGGTAAGCAGTTCAATCGTGTTTACCAACAATCGGTCTGGGAGATAGCTGTCGATGGAGCGTACGGGAAATCTCTGCCCAGGGGAAGCTTGAGGTCCTGAGCTGCCGAAGAGCAACAGGTTGTTGGAGAGATAACGGATTAGACACTAGGACATTTCTTCCTCGTCAAAGTGCCTCTGTCTGGGAGAGGCTAGGCAGCGCAATGGGGGTAGAGGCAATGTGAGCTAATGCTTCATTAGGTCTTTACAACTATAAGCCAATGTTTTTCCAGTTGAGGAGCCACTTACTCACTGCTAAGATCCACTAAGCCCTCTGTGACTTCAGGAGTGAACAAGATGAAGTCTGATTCATTAAACTTCTTTGTAAATAGTAATTGCTGTATTAATTCATTATTGCGGTTCGGATGGTTTCAAATGGTGGATGAAATGTGTAGTTAGCGTTTGCAAAAAAAAAAAAAAAAAAAAAATGTCCAGCAATCTCTCTGATAGGCACCACCACAGAGCTTCAATGTCCTGAAGAAGCTCATCGATCAACTAGTTTGGTGATAGATACCACAACAAATTTCAATAGCAAGCCTCAATCTCAACACGTCATCTTGTTGCAGCAATTTTACTTTGATTTCTAGTCAATGTGCAGTAACTAGCGGTTACCTTTTTGTCTAACATGAACACTTTGGTATTGCTACTCCTTTCAGCTCTTTGACACAGTTACCACCACTTTCCTATGTCAGGTGATGATGCATGCATAGCTGTGGATCTCTGGTTATGATCGACTCAAGCCGTCAGAGTCATTGTGAAAATGACTGCGACACTATTTGTTATGGAATAATAAATGGCCTCCAATGTTGTAGATATACACTTTAATTTTACCGAGACAAGCTGTGCAAAGTCATGTATGAACTAATGATGTGCGATTACACCAAGGCTGGTGTTGCAAAATACTGATATTTCTTGGGAAAATTACTTACAAGCAAGTATTTTAAAAATTATATCACATCAAGTCTGGCGCTGTCAGGTATAATATAGCACAAGGACTTAGGATACCATTTCCTAGGACTTTTTTCTGGGCTGGTTGTGGAAACCTGTAGTTTTAGTGTTTACCATTATTTGGTCACCCTACTTACTTTGTGTTTATTACCTTAGTTTTAGCAGATTATGTTAGAATTGTTAAAACACCATGAGTGAGAAGGGCGTGGCAGCTGATTACGGCAATCTGAGTTATGTGATGTGTGTTGAGTTTAGAAGCTCAGATTTCTGAGTTCTCAAACAAAGTTTCAGGCATCCATTTCTTACAAGTGTTTCCAGCGCTTCACTATTATCTTCCAAGAAGAGACTTGAGTGTTTGACATTCTTGGTTTCATCTGTACATCACTAATATGAAATAAATTCAGCCTTACATTCGTGTCTTTAGAGACACTGTTATCATGCTGTAAAGTTAATAATGCAAAGGCAGTCAAGAAGCTGTGAACGCACCAGGTTTTTCAGCCCTGTTCCTTCAGACTGTGCTGCTTGGTTCACTTGTCTTACTGCTCCAACACACCTGACTCAAAAAATGGGTCAGTCAGATGATGGCCCGCTTATTTATTCCAGTCCAGATTAAGCAAGGAGATGAAAACAGTAGCTCTTCATTACGACTGTTAGACAGCCATCTCTATGTGTTCATTTGGAAATTTTTCAAAGCACGTTGTTGAAAGCCCATCAAGCAACGGTGCAGAATCATCCTATTCGACTTATCTTATTAGGAAAGCAAGAAACTAGAAACAAACATACAGCTGCTGGGTCATGTGCTTTCACGGGCAATTTGAAATGAACTGCTGAATGGAAAAAGCAGTCCGTCATTTCAGCTGTGGTGAAAACTAGCGTCGGGAGATTCATACTGTCCACCTGGTGGAATACCCAGTGAATGATATTTCAGACTTAGCACTTCAACAGGAACTAAATAAATAGAACTGCCTCTTTGTCAGAGCAGCATGGAATCGCTTGTTATGTGTGGTAAGTGTATTGGTAAAGCTGTAAAAAATTGAAGTCTATGTTGAAGACTGTTTCAAGGGCAGGGCTTTTTTCATGGTTAAATAATCACCATCAACTTTTAATACACACACACACAGACCGACTATTTTGGTTTCTGCCCCTCATTTTACTGATTCAGACTGATACATAGTGTCACTCATCGGGCTGTCATTATAAGTCATATATGTTTAGCCTCCCACAGTTTTAGTGGGCCTCATTTCTGCAGATTTCACAGTGTTTGGAGTGTTAAAAGACATTAACCCAGCCACAAATGAGTTCAAAACTCAAGTGAAACCTCAATTCAGTCTTCTCAAACCTTTTTTTCTTTTTATATACTATGAAACTCTCTGCTTTTGATTAATTGGATTGATGCCACTCTTACTGACTCAAAGCTCCAGTCTGTAGTCAGTTGAGCACAGCTAAAAGTCAGGAAGCAATGCAACAGCTGATTCGTCTCTGTCCAAAGCTAACAAACTATACCTACCACCCACCTAACTGGCAGCGGGGCAAATCATAGAAAGTCCACACAGGCACCAATCCAGGCCAAAAAAGTTAAGCTCCCCTATAAACCACAAACACGATATAATGTGTTCATTAGTGTGTTTTAGCGCTACTGCTAGATAGATTTGTTACTCTGGACAGACCGAGGTCGGGTTTTACCCTCGTGGGTCTGGTCTTTAAGCTAACCACAGCTAACCATAAGCTGGTCATGTCCATTTGGAAAGTATTGATCATTGAATCCAACCTTCACAGAGGAAGTCAGATTCCCACAATGTTGAGCTATTTCCTTTATTACTGTTTATGCAACCGTATCAGGCCCCAAATGGGTGCATGGTAATAAACCACACACCGACTGAGCATGTTTGTCGAAAACACGGATCCAGACTTTGTCCAACAAGTATGATTACACAGATGAAGCAGAGACTATAATGTGATGTCTAATACGGAGTCAGTAAGTTGAAAAGGAAACATAATCGGCCTCACTTGTACCACGGGAATGTCATAAGCAATACTTCTAAAAGTCAGGGGAGTTTTTTCTGACTGTGTGTATGCATAGTTGCGGGTGATGACTTATGATAACATGATATCCTATAACGTGTAAAAACTAGCAGGCAAATGCTTGCGAAGACAGTGTTCTTGCGACAGGATATTTTTCGCAGGGTTCATCTTACACCACATGTTTCATAGTTTTTCAACCTAGCCAGTTGTGCGCCGTGTGAGTTGAGGCCTCCTCTATTCTAAAAGTAAAGTCGTCCTGTAAATCTCTCACCCGTACTCCTGAAACATATACATCATCCATGGCCAACTGAAAACAATCACCTACATCTTCAAGGGTTCATGCACCCTCACCCTCATTCCTTTCCAGGTCCTTATACACAAGGTCATGACCTCTGTAGCATGAAGAATGATGGTTGCTCATGAATACACGTGTGTGTGAGTGTGTGTTTGTGTGTATATAGATGTGTATGTCTTCCTGTGCAGTAATGGCACAGTGGGAAGTTGACAATGAGTGTTTTTGACTTGATTACTGATTTGCCCCTGTGTTCACCTTTAATCTCTGATGAGCCCGGCTGGCTGAAGGGTCACAGAGTGGTACTGTTGGATTTAACCCAAAACGACTCACTGGTTAGTTTAAATCCCATTGGGAGTCCTGTCAGTCATTCAGAAATGCCTATCTTGGTTTTTTTTTTTTTTTTTAATCGAAATTATATTGATTTCAGGTTACCAACCTTAGGAGGATTTTAAATGAAAGTGCAAAAACATATTCCAATAAATTAAGACAGTGTGTGTGGAGTGACTTAAATTTGAGCTACACTGGAAGTATGTAATTAACATTCTTCACATTTAGCTAATGATTTCATTGATTCATTCTCTTCTTCTGCAATGGATTCAGTAATTGAACAGTTTAGCACCCAGTGCATTATAAACCTTGATTTTTTTTTTTTTTTTTAACATACTCAGAAGAGACGAAGGCAGATGTTTGTGGCAATTCTTGATGGACATAGAGTTGTGACAACAAATTAAAATCGTTTCTTGATTAGTCAAGTACCATTATTTGTTTATTAATTTTGATAGTAAATAAATAACAAAAGTTTGTTTCTTCTCAAAAATTTACTTTAACACAATAACAGTTTTTATTTGTACACTTTATTTGTATGCTTTCATTGACTGATTTTATGATGCATAGATGAGTTAGAACATTTAAATGTTGTTCTACTTGTTACAATAAACACAATAAAGATTCAATTCAATTTAATTCAATTCAATTCAGTTCAATTCTATTCTATTCTATTCTATTCTATTCTATTCTATTCTATTCTATTCTATTTCATGGGAAAAAACCTACAAAATAATAATGATAAAAAAGGAACTAGACAAAGCCCTTTAGTGAAGCTGATGCTCACTGCTGGGGAGAGCTGGACTGTGTTGGTTTCTGCTGGAGCCTTCACTTGTCTGGGTGCAACAATCCTCGCAGGTCTACTATCTCTATCTTTTTGGTAACTGTGTATCTAGATTCAGATAAGACAGGGTTTTTGTGTTAATTACTTGACCTTAAATTGTAGAAAAATCATAGAAATTAAATTACCCGACTCGTCAACCAGGCATGTATTAGTAAGTCGCAGTCGACTGTTATGACTAGTTGTTCTAACCCAAGAAGGCAGTAACCGTAACAAGAAAAAGAAAGCATTGTTTGTTATAAAAATAAAAATAACAATTAAAATTAGGCTTTCTCTCATAGATGAAGACATTACCATTGTCATTTAATGCTTGGTTTAACTCTTGCATGCTTCTTTGGACAGTGAATTCTTCCCTTGTCTTTGCAAATACTGTATATGTAATTCCTGAATTCATGATTAAGTAATCTTTCATAGAGTTGAAAACATCTTATTTACTTCTGAATAAATTAGATTTCCTGGGATGCTCTATTTAACCAATTCACCAGATCAATTATCAAATCCTCCACAAGCTGTTTTCTCAACAGACTTTTAGAATCTCAACCTTTTTGAGATGCGTCATCTACAATAAACTGAAAATGTGTTTGGAATGTCATATCTGTCCTCATTTCATTGTTTTCAAATGATCAAATTGATTTTTTAAAAAGATATTTCAGACCTTATACACACTGTCAGTAACCTATATTTATAACATTGGTTTCATGTTTTAATGTGAATATTTATGTTAAAACAAAACTGTGGCTTTATTATAAGTAATAGCACATGGGTTCTTGTAACTGAAGGTGTGTACTTATCAAAACTGGTCAGTTGGACAGTAAGGGATGCAAGGTTCCAGTAATATCCTCAACTGGAACAGCATTGCTGAAAATGTAGATTGTTCTGCCTTCAAAAAATAGTCCATTTTGAAGTTTACAAAAAAAGGAAAATAGACTGCAAATCATCAGTTTTGTCGATATCTGTCAGTTTGGACCATGTTATTGGCAATGATGTAAAAGTTTTGAATCACACCAGTGAAAAGGAAAGCCGGTAAATTTGTTGACAAGACAGATGTCGAGTCAAGAGGCCAAAAACAGCCACGCAACCACCCGCCCGCCCGGCCATCCCAGCTCCCTCTGATCAAAACCATACCATTAAATGGCAGGACAGCTCACTTCTCCTGGCTGGTGAGAGCAATTCAAATCTAATTAATCTTCGTCTTCTCTGACGTTGAAAAACTCTTTCATTTGTTTAATTTCCTATGGAGTGGGCCATTGCAGCTGCAGCCAAAAAAGAAATGTGTTATTCATCCCGATCGCCTTCCTTTTACTGTATGTTCCTCCCTGCTTCTTCCGATTGGATCTTCTTCAAAGATCACAAGGATGTTTTGCTCTGTTTCACGTTACAATCTGCTGCCGGTGGGCTGGCCATGTTACGCTGCTGCTGTTGACAGTGGTCAGGTCTTGTACAAGTTGCTGCACATGATGTTGGAGTTCAGCAACTTTATGGTGGGCCCACGTTTCTGTAGGATTAATAATTTTGTGAGAAACCGATGCACTGGCCAGCTACAGTCTCCAGACGGTTGTAAGTTACAGGCCTCAAAATGAATAAAGATTGAAAAAAAAAAAAAAAAAACACAACTTGAAGACCCTGAAGGTTTGGCTACAGACTTGTGTTATGATTTGATGAGATCCCAGAGATTGGGAAATGTTCCCGCAAAATAGAATAAAAAAGTGACGAATCATTTTGCAGCTGATTGCAGGAGAACGTGTCGATGAAATAATTTGGCTACACACATGCATATTTAAGCCGTCAACTGCCATTAGGGTGCCGATAGAAAAGTGGCACCTCTCTGGGAACCTCTAATGGCCGTGGCCCACCTTTCATGTGAATAATACTGTTTATATTAGGCCTCAGCTCCTGCATTAGCGTCCTTCAAATGTCTGCACCCTCACAGCCGAATGGCCTTTCAAAATGCTTCACAGGCCTCCTACATCGAGTCTATTATCTGGAGCCTTGCACCAGTGGAAAGTGTGTATGTGTGTGTGTGTTTTAAGTGCTGTAGCACAGGAGTCATTGAAGGGCTTCATTAAAGAATGGAAAGTATGTGGCCATCTCTACAGGCTGGCCATAGCAGTCTTTGCACTCACCTGCACCATATATGCCCAGTTATGGCCAGTTAGGCCAAGCTGAGTAAAACAAACACTGCCCCCTACAGGATTCAAGCTGTCTCCACAACACAGATGACTGAGCTCTTCAATCAGAGAGACTTTCTTTTTTTAACCCAAACTGTTAATTTAAAAAAAAAAAAAAAGAATGATAATAAAATTACACCAAGCTACACTACACTCCACATTTGATCGGATGTCTATTATAATAGCAAATCTGAAACACATCCGACTCCCCGCTTTACAACAGTCCTCCCACAAGTCTGTTTCCTTTTCATAGCGTTCCCAGTTTTCAGACAGAACAATCAGTCTTCACAGGGCTGAACACATACGAGTCAGGCAGCCCTCCATTGTGGCCACCTTCCCAGAGTTTCTGATCACCAGATATGAGTGTGCGTGTCATCAGCCCCAACTTTATAATCGGTTTACATGTGAGCCAAGATGCCCGGCAATGCTTACAGATCTACATGTGTGGATACATTCATTCACAGTCATGTCCCTGATATCCGATTGCTACCTCTTCTGTTTTTAATACACTCCAACGCAGGCCCTAATCTGTAAACGAAGCATGGGAGGAATGGGAGCACTGTGGTGAAAGAGTTATTTGAGAACAAAGCTCGAAGCACATGAGCAGGCGAATGTTTTCAGGTCAAGTTTTTGGGCTGACAAATACATAAGAGCGGTAGAAGCAGACAGCAGCAGCAGGTCAGACGAAATCCTTGCTGAGAAGGCGGACGATGAAATGAAGACAGAGCAGCGGAACAACACGTGCAAGGCGTAAAAAAGCCCATCACAGTCAATCAGGCATCAGCTGCTAGTCAGGGAGAAAAAGAGGTGAAACTTTACCCCGACCCTGGCCCTGCAGAGTTGGCCTGCCGTGTGCAGCGTGGGGGGAAATCCACTGGATGTCACATACATCTTGATTTTTATGAATGCTTTGATAGCTCCCCTAAAGGCACACCCCTGACCAGGTGGAGGGTATTTATACAAGCGTGTCAGAAAAGTAGAAATGAGGGGGAAAGGATATTTGCTGATCCCTTTTGCTCACACTGAAAAAAAAGAAAAAGAAATCTCATCGGTTATTCTAATTGCAACTGGAAATAATTATCTGGCTGTGGACTCTGGGAAACGGGTCATTTGAACGCACCCTCTCTTGATCACCAGGTGTGAATGATGCTGGATGGATGTGTGACTGACGCACAGCTGTCCAATGGTGGAGTGCAGCCTGCATTCCTACTGTGAAATCTGCATTTGTCAGAGACTTAGTGGGAGTTAGGTGGTCCTTGCCTAAACATACAAGGTAATCTGATTTAAAAAGAAAAAAAAAAAAACAAAGCATGAGAAAATTCAGTTTCACCTTGCATAAGTATCTTTCCAGTTCTTGATGATTAACTTGTAATATCTGGCCGAACATATGGATCTTTCAATTTGATATCAACTTACAAAGGGTCCGTTAGAGAAATCCCAATATCTAAGTGAAGAGAATACAAATGATGGCAACAAAAGACAAATTATGTAGCATTTCACAATAAAAATGTAAAAAATGGTAGTCTGTAACAGGAGACAGTGCAGATAAAAATGTAACCTTGCGTGTTCACTTCACATCTACTTCTATATACGTTTGCTTCGAGGCTGGTATCTAACATTTTCAGAGCAAGCAAACTATGGAGCAAGGTCATTCATTATTTTCAATTTAAAGGTGTTCACGTATAGACACAGTTCAATAATTCACAGCTTGAATTATTATCAGAGTCACAGAACGGGATGTAACACGATCATGCCAAGTGATGTCAAATCAATATGTCTTAACTCTTCAAATCTTCCAGATTTACATACAGCAAAGTTTTTCCTATTTCCCAAGTAGTCAGGAATGAAAATTTGGCTTGTAAGTGTTGAGTTTTTTGGTTATATAAGGCATGGTCGTTGACAACAATATACCATACTCCTCAGGTGATAAATAAAAACATAATTTAAAAAAAAAAATCTAGTAATACATTCCGCATTTAAACCAGATTCAAACATGATGTTTTTGGGAAACATGTCACAGGGTTAGTGAAGGTATTGTTAGAGCATGCACAATGCTGCAACCTTAAATGGATAGCTACACGTTGCTGAATTAAGTACCAGCTGAAAACAGTGCTTAACTTTTACTGCTGCAACCTGGTTCAGTAAATCACAACCTAAAAACAATTTGGTAGGTACTATAATCAGTGAGAGACTTAACACCCACCCTTTGCATTTATGGCTAGCTGGAGAAGTTTATTTCAGATCACCTGAGCTGGATACAGAGGAGTATCTAAACCACCTAACCACAAGAATAGAACTGAAAACTTTAGTTTATTCTTTTGTCAGCCAGTCAAAAAGGAAAGAAAAAAGAATCTAGGCTTTGAATCTCCCTGCAGAGTTGTAAGTTGAATGTTGGAAGACTGTTTCCGCCTTTCTATCTGACTCTATGAGGAAAGTGACTTTTTTGCAGTTACCTTGTAATTACCTTTTTTGATCAATATATTGTTCATATTAGATCATGAAAGTTTGTTGTATTTGTTAGAGTCCACAGATCAGGTCCTGAATAAGACTAAAATAATCAGTAGGCCTAGTGGAGATACAAATAATAAATCCATCTTCAACTACACCACTATGCCATCTATATCTTATAAATCTACACCTTAATTCTATAAATACAATCCCTATTTTGAATTTTACTGTCTCAAAATCAGCTGGGAGAAAAGGTCAACACCAATTAACCAAAACTCAAAACTCAAAACTGTCCTAGAATTTCCCGATGCTAGTTAGCATTTGCTCTGCTCCGAGTGGATATAAACACTTCACTATATGTGATTTCAAAACTCAAAAGTAATTCCTTGTTTTAATATACGCTGACGCTCATATCAAATCACATTGTTAATGTGAAGGCAGCAAAATGTCCCAGCACCTCCAGGATAATCCATTTAAAGTTTGAAAAATATTCACTAATATGAGCCACAATCCTGGTTGTGACAGCAGAATTCAACATCTGAACTGGTTTATTTCTCCACCAGAAGTCCCATAGTCATGCTGTAATGTTTTACCCATATATCCTAAATTTTTTGACGACACTTTAGTACACACACGTTACAGAGAATGCATGAGCTGTACGTGTGGAAAGACAAGAAACAGCTGCCAGTCCAAGAGTTTACAAGAGAAAAATTTCAAATACGCCTCAAATCAAATCAAAAAGCACACAACTATGCAAGCCAGTTCCCATTAGTGCTGTAAGACCCAGGACTTTATTGCTTCCAACACTGCAAACGAATTCCACGCATTGTAGTAGTCAGTGATAATTAGGATCTGTTGAACACCTTCAGCCTCCACACAGCACTCTGTTGCATATTCACTATCACCGCACAATAAATGCCTTCAGTTTTTTAACGTTCCCTGTGGAGCATGAAAAAAAAAAAAAAAGGAGGCTGAAGGAAGTTACGATATGTAAGAATGCGCTGTGATGTGACCACGGCTCACAGAACAAACCAGTTACATTATTCATAGAAATAATGACCACTGCTTGGATGATGAGATGAAGCTGGAAGAATTAGGAATCTGAAACTCGTCGTCATATGTTAAGGTCAAGAAAAGTAGCTCATAGACAGTGTGAAGCTTCATCTGACAGGTGAGGAGCTGGAAACTGGGGACACTAGGATGAAAAGAACTTGTGAAATTTGAACTTTTTCTTTCTTCATCCTCTGTGAAATAACACGGGCGCAACCGACTCCGTTAATAGGTTGTTTTGTTTTGAACAGCTCATGTGAGGGCAATGAAACAGGCCTGTTAAATCTCAGCTGTGGAGGCAAAATGTGCATGGATGCACTTTTACCATTTCCAGCTTCTTTGTGCAAGGAAAGAAAAAAATGGAAAACCCACTCCATCCACATCTCCAGCTTTATCTACTCTTGAGCTATATGTTAACGTTGCTCTGTTCCCCGGTTTTGTAACGTGGTAATTGTGCAGAGCGTGTACCAATGTGCCAGGTCTCAGTTTAATGAATCCCACCTGTAACACATTTGCACATTCATTCCTCTCCAAGGAGAAATCCTGTTGCCAAAGCAAAGCCTGAGCCCGGCGCAAGTGTGCAGCTCTGCTGGGTTACAAATCTAAATAAGAGTACTCAAGATGGAGTCTGAAGACTTCCGAGGGCTTGTATGCAATCTATGTTTGCGTGCATTCATAATGCGCTGAGACAGAATGAGAGGGAAGAGAAAGAGAGAGAGAGAGAGAGAGAGAGAGAGAGAGAGAGAGAGACGCGCAGCACGGGGGATTTGGAAAACTATCTCTTTCTCCTCCAGCTCATCAATGGACTGGCACTCCCACATCCTGCTTCACACACACACACACACACACGCACACACACACACACACGCACACACACACACACACACACACACACACACACACAGGCATGAGGAGAGAATCAGAAGGGAGAGGAGATGGGGAGGAGAGGAGCAATTAGTATCGCTGGGTAGCAT
>OMNM01064896.1:5572-17524 GCA_900302745.1 Parablennius parvicornis | reverse complement strand
AGAGAGAGAGAGAGAGAGAGAGAGAGAGAGAGAGAGAGAGAGAGAGAGAGAGGCCAAAGGAATGTCAGCTCAAGTCGTGTCGGTCCTGAAACCCTCTGGCATGTGAAAGAGGATTTCAAAAACATGAGCACATCAAATGATTAATTCACCTGCTAATCTCTTCACAAACTGTATACATACCAGTATCTTAAAGGATTATTACACCATTCCATTAGCGGAATACAGTGCTTGATAACTTTACTGCATGTTCCCGTTTATTTGTTCAAAGTCCAGTTTAGAAATGATTCATTTTTTTTCCCACTTGAATCTGTCATTAAGCGGCATAGATGTAGGTACACGCGGTTGGAAGTTTGCACTGTACACCAGTCGGAGAAGAAATCAAGCTTTTTTTGGTGAAATGTCCAAGAATTTACATACAAAGATGGAAAAGAGGGGCATAGCCTCCAAGGTGGTGCATGGGGCTCCCATCCTAAAGATCTTATTGGACAGTTGTGGCAATCATTTATTAAAGTTTCCAATTGTAGAAAGGGAAGGACGAGACTGAAGATCTGCAGCAGCTTTCAGTTCTTTGACATAAATATGAGAAAATAGACTCGTGTTTTATTCATTTTGTTGCACGAGAGACTCTGTTTCAACAATCTTCTTATGTCACATCTCATTGAGACAATTTGAAAGACTTCATAAATTCCATTAATATAACAATGTTATTTTGCTGTTAAAATGCATTTGCTCTTGTTTTTCACCACTTGACAAGCTTGGAAAAGTAACTAAAAGGACATATTTACCTGACAGAAGTAACTTAACTGGCAAAATCAAGTTGAAGCTAGAACGGGCACTCGGTAAATGGACTTTACTAATACAATAATTTTTTAACTGCATGAGAAAGCACCTCACATTGTTAATCACATTCACCCATTCACAGACACATTCACACACTGCTGCCCTGCAAGGCACTGTCAATCCGTTGGGAGCAATTTGGGGTTCAGTGGCTTGCCCAAGGAGATGGACCAGTCTGTTAGATTAATAGCCTGTTAAGAGAGAGAGAGAGAGAGAGAGAGAGAGAGAGAGAGAGTTCCTTTATTGTCATTCACATTTGAACTTTGCAGTACAGATGAGAACGAAACGTTAACCCACAATGGCAACAACTAACCTGAATACAGAAAAAAATTACATTTAAGATTCCTATTAACAAATTGAAATGAGCAACCAGACGTTTCTGAAGGGAATAAGGAAAATTTGACATCGTGCTATCTTTCTCCTTAAACTAATTTTAGTAAAAACAAGTTAGATTTCATCCTAATAAGAAGATGTTGGTACAGCAGCTTTCAATTGTTATAAATTCATTGTTTATCTCTGGATCTCCGTGTTATGTAAGGCAGCGTGTAGTCTTGGTCTCAAGGCTGCATTTTCAAGATCTTGGTCTTGACTCAGTCTCAGGTTCGGTGGTCTTCAATAGTACACTAGTGCAAGGTGAGCCATTCTTAATAAAACAGTGCAACCCCATGTGAACAAACCTCCTCCAAGTAATTATGTGCAATGTCTTCTTTGTAATGTCTTTCTTGTTTCAGTTATATTGTACAAGGTCATTGTGTGAGCCAGATTGGGACCCCCTATGATTACTTACAGGTATGTGCAGGTTGCAAAAACTAATTATGTCAACATTTGTATTGGATATCAGGGTGTTTCATGTCCATGTAATCCATTCTCTATATGTCGAATCCATAATTCACTTCTTTCTTTTTTCTTTTTTTTTTTTGTTATGCTTGAAACGCAGTGCTTTACATGGCAGACAGGCTCAGTAACGACCTCAGTCAGATGGTCCTCGCTAACTCTCCGGTCAACAACTGCTTGATGGAACAATATTATTTTTGGTATAGATATCCCCAATTGCCATATTATTATAATTACACTGAGTGTTCTCCTGGCTTGTCTTTTCGCTTCTTTATGAGAGCCACATTTGTGCTTTTCTTGTGAGACATAAGAGGAGGGTTTTAGTGACACTGATTAGCAAATATTTGGTTACCAATATACCTGCCTAACGTCAGCATGTTACCATCAGTGAGGCTGCAAGAGTTTTAGTATTTGGCTAAAGGAAAAGCTGCTTGATAGCAATCCCATAAAGCCAGTGGTGTCCCTGTAAAAAAATTGAACTACCAGCTGATGCTTAATTAACATCAGTAAAGAAACTGCTTGAATAGTGTTTTTATATACAATATTATGAAAACATTAAAAATACAATATTATTAAAAAAAAAAAAAATTCCAAATTATGAAAGAATTCTAAGACAATATTTTCAAGTGAAAACAGAAACAGAAACAGAAACAGAAGTTTTAGGTGTTCCATTTAGAAGACAAAGGTGCTCTGAGCCACCGGAAACACATGTTTTTGAAGACGGCTCCTAAGGTGGAACTTTTTGAAAATGGTTCGACCCTGTATTTCCCATAAACGGCCTTTCGAAAACACTACGAGTGTACAATGCTGACCTACACAGTGGCTTGAGTTTCCAGTTTTATAGTTGAGCACAAAAACAGCCAAGAGTTTTAAAAATAAAACATAATAATCCACAATGACAAACGCACATTTTCCATGTAAATGCAAAACTATTCTGAAAGGAAAATGCAAAACCAATGTGTTTTCACTTTCACACATTATCATGTGAATGGGGCCTGAGCTGATTACATTAGTTTGAATACTATAAAACCAAACCCGATTGGCTGATTTAATCAAATGTATCTTGATACAAACTTGTCCAAAGAATATTTTCTACTATAAACTATCTTGTGCGTGGAAATTAGCAATAGCTCACAGATACTCAATGTTAAAAGTGGCTAACTCTTTAATTACAGCACTTAAGCCCATCGCAGTGATGAAAGATTTTCTGGTGCTAATTTATAGAAGTACTTCAATATTGTGTACTGATAGCGCCGTCTCTGTAAATCTGACAAATAAAAAGTCGACTAAGCCTGTGACTCAACTGTGATTCAACAATTTGGACAAAGTAACCACTGTTTTAGTGCAACAGTGAAAACTGACCGTTAATTATTGCACAGTGATGAAGAAGCGTTTGTTGCTCATTTGTCTCAAACCCTCGTTCACTATGGCTGTCAGCCGTAGCCCGAATAACTCCACGCCACTGCAGCTCGCTGCTGTTGTTGTTCATTTCAGTAATGTTGTTCCCAGCTGGTGGTCCCAGTAATGAGCGGCGGGGGGTGGGCGGACCGCATTGAATGAGATGCCAGAGATCTTTAGCAACGCTCCTTCAGGGCCTTTTGCATTTAGTCACCCTGAGCTCATAATTGTGTGACTAAAGCAATTGTTCTCTTAATTGAAGCCATTCGAAGCCTCCGCAGGACCTTCCCCTCCTTCCCCTATCCTCAGGTGATTGCTTAAAGCTCTCAGGTGGTACTCAGGTGACCACTGGAATCTTTCAGGTGGCAGTCAGATGATCACACTAAAGACGCTTGAAAGAGTGGGACGTTTCAGTGTCGTTAGTAACATTTCTTTTTAAAAGACTGAACTGTAGTTAATGGTCATTAGTGAAATAAGACATTTGCAAAAATACACGGCAGTCATTTTTCAGAGGGTTCCTTTCCATCGTGTCTCATATATTGGAGACTTTGATCCACTCGTGATCAATTCACTTCCCTCAACTTTTATTTACCTAAAGTTAGTGCCTCAAATATCAGCTGTAGTTGATTTTGATGAGTTTGTTCCACTCTAAGTCCTCAAACACAAGCAAAGTATTTCATCCTCAGAGCAGCATTCAAAGTTTAATTACTCATTCTAAATAATTCACAAGACTAAACAGAAGGTTGAAAAGCCAAAAAGTGGAGCATATGTGTAAGAGCATTTGACACAAAGAGAAGTCGCCCCAAAACTTGCAAATGGAAAAAAAAAAAAAAAAAATCTGCTGGGGCCATGGTTTGTTTTCACCTGAAGCAGTCATTTATCTTGGCCAGGGCCCAACACTAAACCACTGTGTATGTTTCTATGGTCTCGGTGGGTTTGTGTGTGCACCACAGCCACTTATAGATGTGGGTGGAAAGTGCAGATTTCAGTCCTAATCTAGGAATTGTGAAACCGCACCATTTCCTTGCACTTGGGATGTGCTTGGCATCTTATTCAGTTGCAGAGGACATGTATACGTCAGCTCACACGGGGTACGCAGGTGAGTTAACGGTGTGTTTTTAGTCAAATGTTGTTAACACATAGAGGAAATGAGAAAATTTATATTCACCAAAAATAATTCTGGTGCATTATTAATCACACTAATCCAATTGCATGAATCAATAGCATCAGCAGTAATGATCATTATCAAGTCTTTCCTCAGTCTGTTCTACTCTACAGAGGGTTTTAACATCTTTCAGTGTTCGTTTCTCTGATTCCATCATCCACAAGATGGCACACTGAGTCACTGTGGCGCAGGAGAGTCAAGTAAGTAGCCTGCAGGCAGGAACTGACCGGACTCTGAGGCCAGTTCCAGTCAGTGATGTAGGAGTGAAAGCGAGCTATAGCTCAATGCCTGCAAAATAGCATTCAAATCAAAGCCATACCACAAAGAAAAGACAGGAATCTTGTGTTCTGAAATATGACAGGTAATACTTTATATTATATGTCAACATCTCAAGGATGTACTCTATGGACTAACATGTTATATACAATAATTTTACTGATACTTCACAGCAGATCGGGATGTGGCTCCTGAACTGTTTACTTCCTCACTAAAGTCGATAATAGTCTAAACAGGAAAGATGCCTGAAGTTAATTGTGTCAATTACAGCTCCAGAGTCCACAGCTTTATTGTTTTGGTTGTATAAAAAAAAAAAAAATGTTACCATCAATTAAATATAGCCCATAATTCATCATAATGAAAACTAAACTTATTTAATTAAAACTGGTATTTATTGAATACATACACAGTTTTAGATCAGAATGTGTGACTGATTGCACTCTTAGACTTTATAGTCATTTTGTTTGTTGTTTCTTGTTATTCTTGTTGGAAACTGATTGTGGAATATAAAAGTACAGATTGCATAAGATCATTCATCCTTCTGCTCTTTTCCATTCATGGAAACTTTTGTTTTGAATTGTATTTTATTGAATAGGCTTTTTTTCTACTTTGGATGCACAAACTAACTAACTAACTAACTAACTAACTAACTAACTGCAGTTAAATTGGATCACATTTATGATTAAAGCTAAATATAAGTGCTTGAATACACTTTTAAAATAAAAGTTTAAACTACCACTAATTCAAGAATGTTTTTAATTAAGAAGTACAGCATCAAACAATATTTGCTGGTCATTGTGGGTGAAATAGTAAGGGTTCCATGGTTTCCGCTTTACTTGCTTTTCAAAATATAAATATCTGAAGTTTTATGTCAGTTGCTGAAAAGTCTTTCATCACTCCGAGAGGGAACATGATTTAATCCTCCACAATAAAAATAAATTAGTAGAAGCGGATACGTACACCAGAGAACAAACCTCATGCCTCAACTTCACATATTGTATCTATAACAGATGGAAATGTAGAAATAAAAAACAAGTAAAAGCAGGCCTCCTGGCGTCCAGAAAACAAGACTAATGTTGTGTCAAAGTAGAAATTTGGTCGTTGTTTAACTTAACAATCAATCAGACTAATATGGTGATAATAACAGTGTTGTTCTTTTCCCTCACCTCCATTCCACTGCTCGCCTTCCACTAAACACATTATTGCCAGATTTTCAGGTATGTTTACAGCCCAGTATTTATTTTCTTTGTCTCATTGTTTTTTTGCACAGAGTTGGGCATTTTGCCTCTCAGTGCCCTGCAGCCTTTGCACTTCAGCATCCGGAATATTTCTGTCTGCTGGTAAGGACCTAATAAGACTAATAGTTGAGTTAGTTCAAGGATGTTTTGAATCTCAAATATGAGAAGATCTTGACATTTTTCTTTCTTTTTTATTACATCTGGTGCTCTGGATTGTGTTTCAGAAATCATGTCTCTGTTTATGAGCTCCAGTCAAAATAAAGTATTGTGAACATATTTTTCAGGAAAAGAGAACATCCTTTAATATGACAGTGTGTCTCAGTGAAGTGTTTCAACTGCCTTTGGAGAAATGGAGCTAATATTTATCAGACTTTGGCTACTCAGACTATACTTGTTCCTTCTTGGGTTTAGTTTTTCGTGGTATTTGTTTACAATCTGACAAGTACATATTGTTTCCCAACAAGCATTTAAGTCTAATGAGCAGTTTTCAATCTTTACATAGAAGGAGTCTCATTAATATTCTCTGGTAAACGTGTTTTAATGATAAGCCAATAGTGTGAGTCATGTTTGTGTCCACTGATAGTAATTGCAACCATCCATTCTCTCAATTCTTTTTCAAATCTCTCACAATAGACTCTGTAACGACTTTTTGTGTGTGTGTGTGTGAAGTAAGATTAGCTCGAATTTCCTCCGTAGATGTTTCACAACATCAACAGAAACAAAGTCCTCCGAAATAGGGATTTACCACCTCCTTCCAGTCAACAGTTCCCTCGGGAGCTTTCCCTCAATGAGTCCCAGACTGCTCTGCTGCTCGGCTATCTCGCTGACCTGCCGTGGCACCAGCTACCTCAGCCAGGAGTCCACACACTCTCGCTATACAGCAACATCCTGGCAGTAAATCACCGGGTGGCTTGAACTTCCCAGGAATGCTTGTTGGGCTGCCAAATGATTGTAAGTCCAAGCAAGGTCCAAATCTTTTCAGAGTCCAACACTTATCTGTGGAATCGGAGATTAAGTCAGAATCAGAATTAGAATTAGAATCAGCTCTATTGGCCAGGGATGTTTAACACACAAGGAATTTAATTTTGGTAGACTGTGCTCTTTGTATAAATGTAAGCATTAAATAATAACAATAAACCAAAAATATAAACAAGTCATTAAAAACTAATATGCACAAGACAATAGCGCAGTGTTAAATAGTGGAAAATGATGATGAAGTAAACATGTGGTAGTTAACTTTGGTTATTTACATTATAGAGTGTGCATAGATAATAATTTAAATTAAATTAAATATGTATAGGTACATTCACAGTGACAGATTGTTCCAGGGTTATTCCGCAGTGGCCGGATAAAAGTGGCATCTTGGACCAAACTGGATTTCAATGAGGATTATTTCTTGTGACGGGACACCTGAAAGAGACATAGTAGTAACGTCGGGTGATACAACCTGATCTCCAAAACTGGCATCAGCAGTTGAAACAAACACAAACTTCTCGGTGTTGGAGTTATTCTTTCTACCGATGACTTCCAATGGAAATGGTGTAAAAATATTATTGCAGCCAGTTCACCCGAAAAGCATTTGCTTGCTACAATTAAGTTAAACGTTTTGATTTGCTAATCCTTGCGTGCCAGCAGTACAGCTCACCCGTGTCCACAGCCTGACTTCACCCAAACAAATCTGCAGCATTTCAGAAACTACCGGACACCTACACCAAGGCTCAGTCCCACTCGGTGATGTGTTCTGAATCACGGGAGAGTATTTTGACATGCAAATATGGCCTTGAGCAAGCTTTCAATTGACCTCTCAGAAGACTTGGGTGGGCTCCTGAAATACCTCCCTTAATTTGACATGACCTGATTTGGAGGATTTCTGTGTTATTACTCCTCTCAGACGTGTGGACTCACATGTGAGGCGTGAGGTTGAGGGGAGGTCTTTGTGGAGATGTTATGAGAGCTGATGTGAGACAACAGTGGTCCGTGCCTGGAGCGAGGGAGATGGAGAGGTAGGAGGGAGGGGTGGCGAGGGAAGGAGGTGAATGACATGAATGACAGGAGGGAAAGTAAATGGGGAATAAAAGGAAGCAACGTGGAGAATGTGAGTTAAGCTCTTATGGCCCCAGTATGGAGTTATGTCAGTTCAATATCTGCTCTCGCTGTCTTTGTCTGGTCCTCCCGAGCCATCTCGCCATTGTTGTGTTGGACTTCACAGCGTTTTGACAGCTGTGCTTGGAGTGCTGTGACGGCAGTCTGGAGGGAAGGGTGTGTATGTCTGGCTGTTTCAGTGTCTATGTGTGTGTATTGTATGTGTGTGATAGTGGATATGGACACTTTGCTGTGCAGTGTCTTGGTATGCAAATATTAGTGTGAGTATATCTCTGGGGGGCAATCCTTTAGAGTGAGTCCACGATGATGATAGAAAGTAATAAATTTGATTTACGAAGCACCTCGTGGACTTATAATGCAACTCGGTTTGTTCTATTTTCACCAATTTGGCATGTGATCCAGACATGCAGGCAAGAGGGAAATAAATGATAAGCGAACAAGGGTCCCCACTTGTGCTCTTCTGTCAGGACCAAAAGAGAGATGGTACATAATGACGGTGAATCATTATCAGTTATACATGACAGATGTGTTGTGAGACCTTGACGGTAATTCCTAATTGTCTGCTCGAGCAAACAGGTGCTCAAGCTAATTGTTAACATAATTTAGGAGGTATTGTTTACTTTACACCATCTCTGTGTTTGATCTTGTGTTTGAATCCTCTACATGAATCACAGTGTAAATGTGAGACTAATGTGAAGGGTTTAATTAGGCTGTGTGAACATTTGCACGGAACCAGCATCAGGGTACAGTTTGCCAAATATAACCATGTATCATATGTATAACAACAAAATGTCCACATTGCATCAGAGTAGTGCATCACAACCACTAATGCAACAACAATACAAATTAATCACCGTTATTTTCACTCATATAAACGTAATTCTTGGACAACTGTGTCACAAACCTTCTGTTTATGTGATTGTTTGCCAGAAACAGGCATCGTGCATTATCCTGCAAACTGAATTAGTTCAAAAGTTTCATCCTGCAAACTTCCTTGAGAAGATGTGTTCTGTTTGTTGCAACTACAGCATCTATTTGTGCATTTATTTATTTGCATGTGAGGTAATTGCTAGCGATTCATTGCACTAGATAAAAACTTAACCGATCATTAAAATATGTGCACTGCATGCTTGGAAGACACTAAGCATTGATTATTTAGATATTCCCAGTCAAACATACTTGTTAACTTCAGTGTGATCCAGGAAATAAAAGTCACGATCAGAGGTTTTCTTCTTCTTTTTTTTCTTTCTTTTTTTTTTTTACCACAATTGCATCTAGGTATTTATTTAATAACATAATAACTCAGTTAGTCAAAGGTTTTGGCACAGTGCCATCCCATTGATGCACCCCACCCCCCCTCAAAAAAACAAACAAAAAAACTCCCCAAAAAACAAGTGGATTATCTGTCAGTTCTGGGCACATGTGCACCAGTGTACTAATTTTGCAAACTTTTCATTAAGGTGCCTTAAATAACTGCACTTCCTAATGTTGCAGCTGGGATACATTTTCTCCTGACCGGTGTGTCAGAGAGAAGGGAGCTTGGGAATAAAGCAGGAATGTGTGGTGGGTGCTAGGCAGCTGGTGGCTGAGCCCCGCTGGGTCGCAGGGAGCAAGGCCGGGCCAGCCACATGAGCCTCAGCTGATTCACATACCGGTTGCCATTCACACACGTAGCCCAGCACTTCCAGGCCTGTTCGTGTCTACTGTACCAACAGATCTCCAAAACAAGAATGTCTGTTGAAAGGGAAAGTGCTGAATGGTGATGATTATATATTGCAGGGCCAACGGAAAGGTTATAATGGTTGATGATTATTAAAACATGTTGTTAGTCATTTTAAAAGCCTGATTTATTTTTTTTATTTTTTTGCCCACCTTGCGAGCTGTGCACTGTTCCACAAAATTAGAAATAATTATGTCAAGGGTTTTCCCAAAAGCAACTGTTGACCACATGTTAATGCAGCTGGCTGTGAAGTTCAAGCTAATAAGGTACTTGCATTATCAAGGTGTTCTTCCAGTAAAACATGAAGTTATTGTTTTTAAATGTTACTCACTCAATGGCAATTAGCATCAAAATGACCAGATGTATTATGGTAATGGCACCTCATACGCTATCAGACTTATCAGTCTGTCCATTGCTGTGTCACCCCATAAAATACTTACACGTCCAAGGGCCAAGGAGCATTTACAGCCGGCACTTTTCCTCCTGTTTGCTCTCCAAACAAGAAGCCTTATCAGCTGATGAAGGGAATGCAGGAATATTTCAGTGAGAAAGTCCCGCACCTGCACTTCCTCCATGCTTCACTACTTATTAATTGATGAGTTACGTAACTTCAGCCTAGTTCCCACCAAAGAAGGTTGACATCTCAGTCTTCATATATCTCAGAGACCAGGAGTTGGGCTGACCTGCAGTGACCGTTTGGAGATGAAAAGCAGACTAAAGTCCATGTTTTAAAGGGCCTGGCTGCAGGTGCAGTTTGGGTTCTTGCCTGTTGTTTCTGGGACATGTGGTGGAGCTGCATCTCACGTGCTGGAATCAGGAAACAGTCTTCTTTTCTCTCCCTCCCCAAGAAGCTCATAAAAAGTCCAGGACTTTCTGTGGTCATGTAATGACACGGCATTGCATTGTCATCAACTGAGTCACATAAACACTCCCTGACGTGTGAGCTGAAGAGACAAAATGCCTGTTTTATCGCAAGCCTTTGGTTGGGTTTTTTCAGGTTTTTTTTTTTTCTTTTTTTTATGAATGAAGTGCTTATATAGACTTGAAAAACTCACCAGAATTGAAATCAGACAGGCAGGGGGAAATTGTAAAGATGTGTTTGGATAATGTTACGCAAAGGACATAAAAACATATACTTGAAACAACATGTTTCCCATATGCATTTCCAGTTTTATGAAAGAAATCTGCTAAATGAGGTATAAGTACTCAGCAGTTTGGATGATCTATTGCATCTCCCTGACATCAGCAGTGCTTGCCTTCTCCTCTGTCATCTGTTCTTTGACTCCCTCATCTGGTCGCAGGCGGTACCTCCTGCTCTGCAAGAGAAAAACCACAGCATCATACAGCTCTTACTGGCAGCCACGCTCAGATAGAGGCAAAACAACAAATAAATCAGTTCTGGGTCTCTGGTAGATGAAAAGAAGGCAAAATAAAGACCAATTTTCGCATGAGCGCATTGAGTTCTGAAAGAAGCCTTTTTTAACAAGCGCATGCAGCCGGAGCAGTGCATGTGAGCCCTGAATTACAAATTAGCAGGGATTTGAGCAGCTGAAAGATATTTTCTCCATTAGAAGCACAAAGGTCAACATACTGAAATTGTTGTGCTTCTCATTGTTTACAGTGAGCGCCTGTTTAGAACTATTGGAAACGATACACTATTTATAGCAATGAAATCGCCCATTAAAATCATGTGGCTGAGCAGCATGGGATAGTGTATTGACATGCACGAGAGCGCGATTAAAAAGGAGGAAATGTGAAGCCACAGCTCTGAAAGGGCTTAGAAACACCTCGACCGTGTTCACACCGGCATGTACCAGGTTATTAATAGTTGCTACGATACCCACATCCTCTCTTCCCACTCCTTTGTCAGAGCCTCTTGTGATTTAGGGCACCATATAAACCCTACTGGGTCGGCCCTCTGGCCTCTTTTTTTTTTTTTTTTTTATCTGCTCCCTGTTATTGTCGTGGCGTACAGGCCACGGTGTTTGGCTGCTCCAGCTGAGAGATGGAGCACCCACTGGGCTTTTCCCATGACGATGAGAGCCCCTCTCCTCAGCAGGCCGGTCAGCAGGCAGTAGACGAGGGCCCCGAGCTGCTGCTGCTCCCTCTCTCTCTCTCTCTCTCTCTCTCTCTCTCTCTCTCTCTCTAAGAAAAGAAGGGGGGAGAGAGAAAGAGTCTGGTTTGCATTAGGACGAATATATGTGTGTGTGTGTGTGTGTGTCTAAGGCCACATGTGTGTCTACTTCTGTGTGTGTGTGTGTGGGTGCGTGTGCGTGTGTTTTTGGCGATCTGACCCAGACCCAGAGTGATGGTCCCTGGAACCTGAAGCCACACCACACTATATAAACAATGAGCGGTGTATTTACACAGAGCTAAGAGGG